>JBAJNP010010514.1:0-16286 GCA_036877545.1 Yasuhikotakia modesta
CTCTGGACCAGCGTGGACAGTTGTGTTGAGTTGCTGTTTTTTGATCACAGAGGAAACGTGTCAGATGTGAGTAACAGAGCAGTTTTCTGCCCACTTCCGTTGAGTTTGATTGTTAATTCAGCAAATTCTGTAATGATGCAATATCTACTGAATAATGAATTTCTGTGAAAATATAACACACTTAAATTCTAAATTTAAATGTAATGGAAATTATGAAGTTTGTGAAATAGTTAGATTTCTCACTATACAATAGTAAGAATACAACAGTATTCTACAATGCAACAAAGAAGACTAGTGGAAATGTTATAAAACAGGTTTGTTGACTTTGTGTTTGTGGTTCTTGTAGTTGTCAGATGTGCAGTAAATGTGTAAATGTGAGATGTGATGTGTGTGGTTTGCTGTATGGGGTTATGAAGAGTGTTCTACTGTATGTTATGAAATCAGTCACATCTGAGTTTACAAATCTAAGAAAATCACAAGTCTTAGAACAAATAGCTGCTATATAGACTATGAAGAGCAGGACAGCTCATTGGGATTTACAAGTAAATTATATCAGATCAAATCTAGTCAGATGACATCAACTAGTCGCAATTTCTTTGATTTACTCATTGTCTCTCAATGTTATAGAAAACTGGGTGTTTTAAACAGTCAAAATAACACTATTGTTTTTATTATTTAATGAAATCCTTTTTTCAATGTTTTTGCAACGTAACATTGTTAGGTGGTTACAGTAATCCTCCATAGCTGATCTCAGCTAGATATTTTTGCTTGTAGTTTATCTTTAATATATAGAGGTTGAATCTAAATTGCCTGTTGAAAGAGCATTTTACAATGAAAGTAACTCTGAATAACCTGGAATATTTCGCTTTATCTTTCTTTAAATAAAAGCAGTTATTGTTGTTTTTAAACAGGCCTTTCATAATGGGTGATGTTGCTGGTGATCTCATCCCCCTCAGCCAATCACAGTCTCTCTAGCCGTTTCATACTTCATCAATTTTATGGCCCATTGTTAATAGTGATAGTGAGAAGATTATGTTCCTTATGAATGTGTGAAATGTACAAAATAACAAAAGAACATTCTGTCATGTTCTTATTCTGAGATGTGAATGTGTGACTCACACCCTGCGATGCAATTGAGGAAACCAAAAACCACAGTAGCAGAGAAACTGCACAGAAACGCTTGCAACTCCATCTTGGTCTGCGCCCATAATGTTACCCTCAAAAAACACTTAACTAAACAGTGTTGAGGCTCAGCCCTGAACTAGGCCCCATGGATTGGACCAGTAAAGATGTTTGTACCCTTTGACATGCTCACTGAGGTCATATCAAACAAAGCCACTAACCAGATTGTTAGCCGCTAACTCACATTAAACAATAATGTTGCTGTAGTATGACTAGCAGGCTCATTGTTTAGTGATTTGAAACATCAAACACAACATTTCTAAGTTTAGGATTGTGTTTATGTGAGTGGCCCATGTATGAAGATGTTTAGCTATATAAAGCTGTAAAGGGGAAGTTCTGATGCATTCGGTGGGGAAAACCGTCGCAGTGAATTAAACCTGCGTCTGCAGTAAAGCTCTGCTTTGCAGTAACAGCGACTCTGGTTGAAGCGTTTCCTGGTTTTCTAGGTCATGGCAGCTTTTTATCTTCAACCACAAACGGGGTCTTCAGAGCTGCTGCTGAGAAGACATATATGTGATAAATGTTGATAAATTGCACATTCACAAGCACACAGCTTTACTGTATGTGTGTGTGTGTGTGTGTGTGTGTGTGTGTGTGTGTGTGTGTGTGTGTGCGCACTACTGGTCAGGTGTAGTTTTTTAGTTCACCCAATCGTAGATGTGAAAACAAAGGAGACATACAATTAATGCATCTGAAATTTAGCATCACAATACATGTATTTGTTTAACTCTTTATTAGCGGATATTATTGCATTTTCATTCACACTCTGTAAACATTCTGTAAAAACAATTCCTGTAAAACTACATTAAAATGATTAAATGGGAAGAAACAAAGTCCTCCAAATTGAATTATTTAACAGGAAGGACACAATATGTGGTGGATTGTGGGAAAGCTTTTGTTTAAACCACATTTCCCACTTACACACATTTTGGAGTCGAACTGTTATAGCAGAACTTTGCATCACATATCAGATCATCATGATAAAACCTCACTGCATGTTTTCACCCTGTCATAAGAGGCAAACGGACAGCCAGGTTTTCAGGTACAGTAGAAACACAATGGCGACCCCTAGCAAGTGAATGTAGGAAGATGAATTATTTTGAGTGCTGTTTTTTTCAAGGTCGGAGGAACAAGTGTGGCCTGATTTGGTGTTGCAGAAACAGCGTGTGCTACTGAACTAAACTGTTGCTTTAGTTCATGTAAAAATGGACTTGAGGATGGACTTGTGAGGACTTGAGGATGATTTTTAAGAAAACGCTTGCGTTGCCCTTCATTTGTTCAGCATAAATGCTGACCTCAAACTATTTGTGGGTGACACAAAAATCTATTTACATGCTGGACTTTTCAATAGTGGTTTTGGGTGTTCCAGCAATTTTCGAATGAAGTCTAAAAAGGCAGATGGACAAAGTATCACATCCTCATTTTAAGGAATTAATTTATGGCTTACGTTTACAAGTTGAAGTGCTGTAATATGGTTTCCTTATTTTACAGGGGGCAAATCTCTGCCGCTCTAAAACGACCTTATCAGTGAATTTATCACCGTCTGCATGTCCTTCAAAACTTCCCCATAAGTAAGAATTCTAGTGGCTTCTCCAGAAACAAAATATGGGAACATATCATGAACCCATAAAAACAAATACCTGAGACTGACCAATACACATTTTATAGTAAAACAAATGTTGTTAGATTCAGTGTTGAACTGTTAAAAAAATAAATTGCATTTTGATAAGTTGCAACAAGCAGTTATTAGTGATTTGGTGGAATGGAAATAAATTGCATGAAATAAATAGTGTACAATAAATCTACAGGCTAAAAACTATTTACAGTCAATAACTGCTGACGTTGAATAGAATAAATAGAGAATAAATATGAGCTGAAATGTGTTGATTTCTGCTCATGTGAAGAATCAAGCTAGCAACCTTGTGCAATTGTGATGTGTGTAAAGAGATGTCGTAATATTTACACACTACTTCTCTTGAGACAGCAGTCTAAGATTCGGTCTGCATGTCTGTAACAGATTTTTATTTAAATCTCTTTACCATCATTTAAACATTTTGAAGCACTTGACTGACATTCGTTTGACTGGTTGAATTATTTTTGTCGATATTTGTTGATTTTTGTTAAAGCTCTACGCACATATTCAGTTATTATTAAAAAATGTTGTGAAAGGAAATTGTTGCGAAAATATTGCAAAAAAGTTGTTGAAAAACAACAAAGCAGGTTTTTTTTATAGATTTTGTAATAGTTTTTAATATTTATTTTGGGTGTTTTTTAAAACAACATAACATTGTTATATTTGTGTTGCATTGTTTTGCTGTTATTTTAAAATGTGATGGAAAAAATGAGTCTATTTGTGAAAAAAACTGGTTTCTCTGTTTATTATATGCAGTAGATTATATATTTTATATAGATTATATATAACGTGTGATGATTCAGAGATTTATTACTAATTTATTGGAGAGTCATTGCTGACAGAGGTCAGAATGGAAAGTGCAGTAATGAATATCAGACGCGTTGAATCTGTTATTCACTCCAAACTTCCTCTTTTCTGCTGCAGCGACTCTTATCTCCAGCCATAGGAAGCATTTGCTGCAACACCTTCTACATCTGACTGATGCTGTTATTAAAAGCAGCGTACAAATCATTCAGGCAGGATTTTATTAGTATGTATGTACCACAGGAATCAAACTTATGACCTTTATGCTTTTCTGCTGAGAGCCATGAGTAATTATTCATGTTTATTTACATATATTATATACATACATGGAGTAATATCTTAAGAAATAAACATTTATTTCCTTAATGATGAACATTCACCCTAAAAAATTGTATAATTTACTCGGCCTCATGCCATGTGTGGTGTTGTATTAAATAAAGAGATATTAAATATTATTCTCTGCTGTATAATGGCATTAGTAGTTTATTAATTTTGATATTTTGAAGTTCACAAAAGTAATTCATACAACTCCAGTTTATTAGTAAATGTTTCCTAAAGTGAAACAATTTGTGTGTGAAATAAAATGATGTGCTTTTCAGAAAAAAATGTTTGGCACTGTTTAATGCAATGACAAAGCAATTTTCTGACAATATTCTGTAATATAACTAAAGTAGAAAAGTCATATAAACCTGAATGGAAGAGAGTGAGTAAATGATTAAATTGTCCTTTAACAACGGACCATAAAATGGCTGATCTGTGTCTTAATGTAATATTCAGGGCCCTTGTTTAGGTCAACGATCAGCATGCGTCCTGAAATGTTTGCAGTGAGTCACTGTCTGCCTGCGATTGCACCATCAAACGCTTCTAAACTTCTCTATAATCAAGAATGCTGAGGGTTCTTCAGAAACAAATATGGGAAGATATTATGGATTACTGTGTAAATCCGGTGTTAGAGAAGAGTTCCTCTTCTGATGATATAAAGAGGGTCAGTGGGGCACCAGCTTCAGTGTGTGAACATCTCCAGCTCTGCAGTGATAGAAGCTCCTCAAGAAACCTGCAGCTCCACAACATGCAGCTGAAGCAGAAGATGATGAAGAACGTTGCAGTCATTGCTGTTCTCCTCTCACTGATGATCACGAGTGCAGGTGAGTCCTACTGCTTTTGGTTTTACAATAAATCATGTTCCATCTGTCTGACTACAGGAATCTAATCTCTCCTGCATTTTGTCCTTCCCATCAGATGGACAAACTAAGCGGTGGAAATGTTGTACCTCTGTCTCCAACAAAGAAATCACTGTACCTATAACAGGGTTCGAATATCAAAAGAGAGACCTTCCATGTGTGAAGGCTGTCATGTAAGTACTGTGGAAATGAACATGTTCTCATAATCGTTTCAACAATATTCTGTTCTTAAAATCCTTCAATTGTTTGGCACAGTTTCTACACAGCCGAGGGTCTGAAATGCAGCTCCTGGACGGAGGGATGGGTGAGGAAGAAGGTCCTTGAGCTGAAGACACGTCAACATCAGAAGTAAGTCACAGAGAGGCGTCTAGAATGCTGCAGGTTAGTCTGGTTAGTATTAGTTATTGTTCCTGTAACTCAGCTGGTAGAGCATTGTGTTAACAGGGTTTGAGTCCCAGTTTATGCACATGTTGGTCAACATGTATAGTTTAAATGCACTGTAAGTGTTTTGGATAAAGCGCCTGTAAATGTCATTCAATTTTTCCAAAAATAAGATGTTTCCAATTTAATAATTGTGTTTTTTTTCTCTTGTTTATCCAGTGTCACAGATAAGATAAACAGCACAGACTCTACACCTCTGTTTACAACATCTCCCTAAAATCCAACATCACAGTGTCTTATTGCTTCAGATGGGCTTTGCTTACTAAACACAGAAAACAATCACTGTATTTATTGTGATGTTATATATATATATGATTGTATGAATAGGAAACTGTAAATATAGAATATGTATACTATACATTAATTTGTTTTGGTTAAAATAAGTGATATTTTTGAATATCTAATCACTTGAAGACTATTAGAAGCCATTTATTATGTGTCTGTTATAATCTGTGTTCATGTGATGAAATGATATTTGAGGATTTTGGATCACATAGAAATCTGTACATCAAAAATACGTTCCAATAAATTTGTAAATGGATTTGAAGTTGTGTTTATTACATTAGCATTCACTTCATTAGCATCTGGTGTTAATGAGATAATGCCACTCTGCTTTAGTTAGGTTCATAACATTGAGTAATGCTGAGGTAATTTAATTTGCACACAACAGAATCAGGTCTGCAATTAGTTTCAGTTAATATTACATTATTATATTAAATAAATTATTAAATATGAAGGTAATATTATATTTTCTTGACAACATGGTCCAGCAGTACTTGAGAAATGAACAGGAAAGGATCGCTGGTACTGTATATGACTTTTAGAACCATATTTGGTGAATATAAGTTGTCTTGTTTTTGATATTCATAGTTTTAATATTTGTCTTTGTTTAAATTCTGATTAGATCATTCAGAAAATGATATAAATCCTTTAAGACTCTATGCAGTCTCCAGAATATGCTTATGCCATAAGCATATTTTGGTAAAAATTTTGATAAAATATGCTAAACCATGTAAGAACAATTTCTGGCTGTATGGTTCCAAAAAGAACCTTTAGCGCCGTAGAACCTTTCTGTTCCATAATTAGTTTTGTATAGTGGAGAAAAGGCTTGTTAGACAAAAAACAATGTGACGTCTACAATGTTTATGAGAACAAACAGATGAAGATCAACTGCATGAGTGACGGTGAAAGATGTCATCAGTAAATTAAAGAATTTGCCCATGTGTTCTTTAAAGGTACAGACGCGCGCATGTGTGTGTGTGTGTGTGTGTGTGTGTGTTATATATATATGAAAATACTAAACTCAAATGTATTTAAATACTTATTACATTTCATCCACAGGCTTTTAAATAAAAGCAGCATTTTGTCATAAGGAAAATGACTGAACTCTGAGTGCAACATCTGTGACTCACTGACCTCGATGGCGTCATACATGTCACACAACCAACTACATCCTCAAACTTTCCTTTCCTGTTAAAAGTGAGCCCCTCACAGGCAGAGGGTCTTTGTATTCTTCTGTTCCTCAATCACATGTTGCACCACCAAACATCCGCCTCAGAAACCCTGAGTAAGCAGAAGGTTATTCTCCAGAAGCAGAATCTGGTGATACGTCCCTCTTCTGATGATATAAAGAGGTTCAGTGGAGCACCAGCTTCAGTGTGTGAACATCTCCAGCTCTGCAGTGATAGAAGCTCCTCAAGAAACCTGCAGATCCACAACATGCAGCTGAAGCAGAAGATGATGAAGAACGCTGCAGTCATTGCTGTTTTCATCTCACTGATGATCATGAGTGCAGGTCAGTCCTACTGCTTTTGGTTTTACAGCAAAATCCCAGCTAACAGAAAATGTTAGAATGCCGGCTAATGTTCTTCTTTAAAATGCTCAAAAATGCTCTTTAAAATTTAATCAATAAGCTTAACAGAAAAGGTTTTTGTAACATTAGTAGAAGGTTTTCTAATGTTAGCCCCATATATCATATTTATCAAAAACATTCTCCTTAAGTAGTTAGTGAAACGTTTTAAAAAAGTTACAGAATTTTAAAATATTTTTTTATGTTTAATTTTAAATGTTTGAATAATGTTCATATAACTAAGCAAAAATGTAAATGAAACCTTTAAAAAACTGGATATTTGTAATGTTAGTGTTACATGATAGGAATGATGGTGTGTTTTTCCAGATGGACAAAAGAAGAAATGGGAATGTTGTACTTCTGTCTCCACCAAAGAAATCACGTCACCTATAACAGGATTCAGACTTCAGATACAAAATCTTCCATGTGTGAAAGCCGTCATGTAAGTTTCTCATCTTTTCATGTGAGAACATCGATTGTATCGTTCCACAATCATCATCATTTTCAACAACCACTTGATCCTAAATCCTGCGTCCTGGTTTGTGGCACAGTTTCTACACGGCTGACGGTATGAGGTGCAGCCACTGGAGGAAGACGTGGGTGAGGCAGAAGATCCAGGAGTTGAAGAAGCTTCAGAAGTAAGAGATGAAAAATCAACAATCAAGGCCAGTAAGTTTGAATCAAGACAAGATTTCTACAGTAACATTTGTTCTTTTCTCAGACTGACGGCAGTGAACACATCTTCTGCCTCTCTGTCCACAACATCCTCCTAACATCCAACGTTAAAGAGACGTAAACACCAAAACGAGTTCAATACTACATTTTTGTAATTTTTCATTGTATGAAATATGTAAGAATCAAATGTATTTATTCATCTGTATTTATTTGTTTTGTTCAAGAGTTTGGCTTCATGAATCTCAGATAATTTGATTAATAAACACATTTGCTCTTTTTGAATGATTTACATCTGCTCATGTTATCATCTGTTTTTATTGCATTCAGTTGTATGCATTATAACATGATGCTATGTGCTGTAAAATATAACGTTGTATTTAAAGAATGCATTTTGTACACAAACTGACTTTGACAGCATCTGTGGTTATTGCAGATGATCATGTTTGTCATTTATGAGATAACTAAATAAATGTGTTTAGAAATCCATTTATGCTCTATAAACGTACACTTTAAATCTGTAATAATGAATATATTTTTACATGTTTCTCTTATTGGACTCTCCCAGTAGGGCTGGAAATGTACAATAAATGTACAGTAGTAATCTTCTGTACCAGATGTTAATTTGTCCAGAAGTATGGATGATGTAAGGATGAGAGGAAATTATGTATGTGTAGAAACAGGAAGTAAGGGCCATGCATTAATGATGGCCATGACATCTGACCTCATGTGTGTGAGTGACATCTGCCAGAGGAAGACTGAGTCCCGCTTCCATCCTGTTATCCCAATTATGTGGAACGAATGCGGTGGATTGAATTCATTCTGCAGTCGGACCGCAGTCACTGCGCTGGTCCTCTAATAGCAGGAGGGTCTCCAGGGGGCATTGATGAAACTTAAAGAGGTCGACATCTCAATGACCCTCATGTGAACAGCTCTGGTACACCTGCATTTGGCAATGCTTTTACACAAAGTGAACTACATTCAAGATATTTTTTAGCTGAGACTCAAACCCGTGACCTTGGGGGTTGCTAGCACCATGCAACATTAGCCAGGTGTGAGATAAAACAAGATTTAGTCAAGTAAAGTGCACCAACCAACACTTGACTTGGTCATCTTTTAACACCATGTGGTCACCTCACAAGACCATCTTAACCTTGTCTTTTGGTTTCAGCAGAATGATGCTGCTTTTCCTGCTAGAAGCACGCTAGAATAAATACTTTGCATTGCACAGAGGTCATGAGAGCACACATACTGGTGAAATGCATACTTTAAATGCACTGTATGTTTGGATAAAAGCGTGAAATCAGAAATGTTATTATGTGAAAAATAAAACCCTTCTTCTTTCCCACACAATTACACCATCACACATCCGGGATAGAAGCACAGGAACGTGTTTCACAATATCTCATTTACAGGAACTTCCAAACATCTGTGAGCAGAAGCAGTCAGTGAGTGGACGTCTTTACACCAGAATCTCACAGAAACACAACATGCAGCTGAAGCAGAAGATGATGAAGAACGTTGCAGTTATTGCTGTTCTCCTCTCACTGATGATCACGAGTGCAGGTGAGTCCTACTGCTTTTGGTTTTATAATAAATCATGTTTGGTTACATCTGTCTGACTACAGGAATCTAATCTCTCCTGCGTTTTGTCCTTCCCATCAGATGGACAAACTCTGCAAAGGAAATGTTGTACCTCTGTCTCCCCCAAAGAAATCACTGTACCTATAACAGGGTTTAAATATCAAAAGAGAGACCCTCCATGTGTGAAGGCTGTCATGTAAGTACTGTGGAAATGAACATGTTCTCATAATCGTTTCAACAATATTCTCATTGTAAAATCCTTCAATTGTTTGGCACAGTTTCTACACAGCCGAGGGTCTGAAATGCAGCAACTGGAGGGAGGGATGGGTGAGGAAGAAGGTCCAGGAACTGAAGACACATCAGAGGTAAGTCACTGATGAGAAGATGTAGAATCATTCTGCAGTACAACTCTCCAAAATTAAGATGCTTATGAATAAGATATTTTTATATAAAACTGATAAGTTCTCTTTCTTTCTTACAAAATGGATGAAATGATAAATAACACAGACTCTGTGGTCTGTGAAAAATCTCTGTGAAAATCTTCCCCCAGAATCCAAGGAGTAAGTCAATAGTATTGCTCTACAAATATAAAATAAACTATTTGTAACAGTTAAGGTGTAAGATGTCAGGTGTAAAATGTGCACTGGATAAGAAAATAGACAGATGATAAAATGCTCTTCAGGGATTTATATTTTAGTTTTTAAATTATAGTTATAATATATAACATGTTTGTTGTCTGTAATGTTTTCAGATGGGACAGAATAAACACACTGAACTGCAGCTGACGATTCTGTATTTAATATTTTCCATGTCTTAAGCATATTGTATTTTGCTGATTAATCTGTTTCTGTCTTTTATAACGTAAAATCATGCAAATGTGAAATACCAGGATTCTGATTGTGATTAAAACCTGCATCAATATGAACTATGCTTAAATAAAGTCATTCATGCATCTAACATCGATTCAAATGCTGATAATTTTCTGTTACAAGAAATGTTACGACATCCAGACATACATGAAAATGACACACCATGTGATGACATTGCAGTGAATAAAACAAATCACATTTTCATTGTATCAAACCAGCAGCAAAACTCACAGATACTTAGAGTTAAACGATTTGACATTTAATCCACATGATAGTAAACCAAACATATTTCTCAGGGTAAAGACTAACTGGAACTTAAATGAGAAACACTCCCAACATCTGAAGACTTTCTGAAGATCTTAAATAGGTTGAAGTGTAAATAAAAGAAGGAATTATTTTCCAATGTCAATTTATTTTAAATACACTGAAATATTTCCTGATGATACATTAATCTCAAGTGTTTTGAGTGTTTTAACCTCTAGGTGGCAGCACTTCCAAACATTACGACCTGTCAGCTTCATATAAATAACATTTGACTGTGAAGATGGTCATAAAAGAAATACAAATAAATAGTAGAAATGGATGTTCTCTCTCTCTCTCTCTCTCTCTCTCTCTGTCTGTCTTTAGTAATGACTGTCAGACTTAGTTTTATTTGTAGTTTTGTTAATTAAATTAGACAAATTCATGGAATAATTTCAATACTGTGTTTATTTATTTAAGCATTATATTTTAAACAATAGGCGACAGCATTTTGGACTCAGTTACATCATACATGATGAAGATGTTCTGTTATCAAAAAGTTTAAAAAATAAAGATAAAATAGAAGAAAATAGAAAAGAATAGAATCTGCAATCAAATACATTGTTTAAACCAAGAGTTATAAACTTCACGGGCTGATGGTGTGAGACACGATGTTGGATCCGTCAGTGGTGAATTTCTCAGTCTGTCGTGTCAGTTTATTTAGTTTAGAACTGTAAAATAATACAAATTCAGGTCAGCGAGTGTTTTGACAAGTTTGAAAGAACAAATACATAAAAACACATCTCTGTTAGCTGATAGCAAATATTACGTTGACGTCGTCTGGATGTAGTGCACTTGTCACAGATCTGAGGTTGCTTTAAATGTCACAATAACGCTGTTCTCCTCACCTCAGACGGGCCAGAGCTTTCTTCACCCACTCATCCTGAACGCTGGCGCACACCTTCTTGTTGTGCTTGGTGAAAAAACTTCAAAAGAAAGATCATGACATCAGATTTTATAGTGAACAGTTTTGTGAGCAGGATGTTTATTGTGACGCTCTGGTTTATGTTTTGTGTCGGCTCTCATATTTAAATGTGTGGTTAACTGTGTGTGTGAACCCTGACTCATGTCTGTGGTGGGCTCACGGTTACTCACATAATGGCATCTATACGGCAGACCTCACGGGAGCTCTGCTCGATGTACCCTTTGATCAGACCGAAGGGCAATGGATCCCGGGTGTATTTCACACAGCAGGCGTAGTTTAGAGGCCCATCTGACGTGACACCAAAAACACGCAATAACCTTTTTACAGATGCATCGGGCATAAAATGACTTCACATACTGCTGTTTCTACAAGATACCGTACAGTTACAGGGATAGTGTACCTGAAAATGGACATTTTCCATCATTTGCTCACCCTTATGTCATTTTAAACCTACCTGACTTTTCTCTATAGAAAACGAAATAAGATATTTTGAGAAATGTCTCAGTGGTTTTAAGTCAATGAGTGCCACAATTGTTCAGTCACCAGCGTGCTTCACAATATCATCTTTTGTGGTCTTCAGAAGCAAAAATATCATAGAGTTTAGAATGACATGAGTTTGATAAAATGATGGAGGAATTGTTGTTTTGTGTGAATTATCCCTTTAAATAAATATACAGTCAAAACAACAACTTCAGTGTCAAATGAAAGTGTTTGTATGCATGATAAACTTACACGCTGCTGAAGTTTGGGAAAGCAAGCTTAGAACCAGGCTGCTGAGGAGCACCACGGACACTGGAGACATTATGGGATGTTACAGTCAATCAGAGATGTGTGGCGTGACACTGCAGGGCTTTATATACCAGCGAGGAAGAAAGTCCCACAATGTTTCGTAGAAGTCACAAATCAGATGATCAGGGTCAAAAATGGGGACAGGAAAGCCAATACAGGCTGTATGCTGAGTTTGCAACGATGCAGGTCCCAACCGCACACACTGCAATTGATGCAATTGCAATTGAACTGCAATTGAAACACTCCTTCCTGCCTTCAGCAATTTACACGTGTCCCATGTGTACAGTTGTTTTGCGTACGGCTGTTTTTGTGTACATAGATTTTTAGGAGCGTTGCAGACATTGTCATTATACGGTAGCTTTTGTTTACAGATTGCATATGTCAGGATAAATGATTTGGGAATCAGTTCATTAGTTGAAAATTAAGAATTGTATTAATACTTTAATATATTATTTTTATATTGATATGTTGTATCTAAAATGGGATTTTCCTTGTCTGTGAACAGACAAAAATCTTTTTTCTATTCTATTCTATTCTATTCTACTTTATTCTAGCCCCCTTGGTAACTAACAGTGAAATGTAATACGTCGTTTTTGCTGTCATTAGTCATCATTTGTTTAGCTGTTCGACAGATTTACTTTATCAGATGAAATTACATGACTACAGGTATGACTTAAATCATTTGCAAATGATGACAGTAATTTACACCTTATCTCATGCCGCCAAATGTGTTTACCGGAAAAAATTGTTTATTATGCAACGTGAGGATTAGCTAAACCTCTCCTTTACCAATGACCCATTTAGTGGTGAGAATGACAATTTTCCCCTCTGAGCAAAAGAACAAATTAACATGCACAGCATCCGTGACCTAGAAAACATCTCAATTCTAGAATCCAACTGAGGAGGCAAATATCATATATTACATACAGTTAATCTCGCTTGTATGAGTTTCTCCGTATGTAAGGCAGTTAATCATACATCAAACAGCTTTTAACTTACATGAAACAAACCCAGCATGACTCTTTGTCATTGCATACTGTATCTTTGAAGAGCTTGTATGAAACTGAACGTATAAATAGCAAAACGTTTCATGCAAGGTGCAGGTTTTTAAGCGAGTTCTGTTTCAGTGGAGTGATAAATCATTTACACTGTTTTTCCAGAAAATTACATCCAGGCTTAATATATAAGAATCTAATCTAAGATGATTCAAAAGCTTTCAAGATATTCAAGAAAATCAAGAGTTTGAAGCACAACTAAGAGAAAGAGTTTAGCTTTGTTTTAAGACGGGTGGATGGATGGATAGATGGATGGACAAACAAACAGACAGACATACATAAATAAACACCATCAACTGTTTCGACAAACACACACAGCTCTTCGTTTAAACACACCAGCCTCAGTGCTGAGTGCTGCATTTACTGAAGCTGAGGAAACACACACACTTTCTCCACTTCCAAAATCAGCCGGTCTCCATCCGTACAGCACACAGCTGAATTCATCTGACTGTGACACCTCTCTGCTCCTCTCAATATCTCCCTGCTTTGTTTCATTTTATTGAGACCTTTCTCTGCATCTCTGTCTCCTCTCTCTCCCACGCGCTCTGCCTCAAACACACGTGAATAATATTGAACGCCCCCTCTCGTCTGTGACAGAGCGTGTGTGTGTGTGTGTGTGTGTGTGAGTGTGTGTGTGTATGTGTGTGTGTGCATGTGTGTGTGTGTGTGTGTGTGTGTGTGCGCGTTCAGTCTTTCTCACATGTTTGTTCTCAGTGTGAATAATTACTGTATGTGGGTGGATGTGAGCTTCACTCAGTTTTATTCCTTTATAATGACCCAGTGGGAGGTTAACAAATTAATACTTCAAATGATGAATCTGGAGGAGAGAGAGATAGACAGAAGACATGTCGGGTCTCCAGCCACCTCAGTCATCGCTCTCCTGCGATAAATATTTGATCCCGAGTTTAAAATTCATGGGGTAAATGTTACACCTGGGTCCTGCTGAGGTCTCAGGCCAGACCTTTGGTGCGATGAGTGAAATGCCTCTGAAAGCAGAATCGCTGCTCATCCTTCACGTGAATCTGACCTGGTCTGACCTCCTGGTTAAAGGTCAGACAGATATAAAGTAGGACGGTCGTATTCTGAGTCTATCTAATATATAGTCCAGTATATATGCTAAAGTATATATACTTTAATATATACTTTAAATCAATCATATACTATGTTGATTTAAAACACTCCCTCATCTGATAAGTGAATAGATAACATTAGTCACAATGCAGTACAGTAGATGTCTTATTTATTCATATAAAAAAAGACATTAACACTTTATTAACACTATTTACACTAAATCTGGGTTGTGAATCCGGTGGGCGTGGTTTTCCCACGTGGATCGGTCCGGTGCCAAATGCATAGCGTGATGAATTATTATTTTTCTAAATTTTATATTAAATTAAACTTTACATTGAATGTTACATTGACTTTTAATATCCGTGTTGTTTTTGCAGTCGCCGATAAACGTCGTGAGATGAACCTGCATTAAACCATCGAGATTTTTTATGCATTTTTTTATGCATTTTATGCATTTTTTATGCATCGATGCATTTATTAAACATATCGATCGGTTTGTTATTTTGTGAATTAAAAGCTCAGCTAATGCATTAATAAGTGAAAGCGGCTCACCTGCGCAGCGTCGTGCGCATGCGCAATGCCCTCTGCCCTTTACTTCTCAACTACAAGTTTGTCTGAATGTGAGTTTGAGCAAATATAAAACGTTCAGATAATGTTTTCCTCTGCCGCCCTGTAAACTTAAGGTTTTAAACTTAACGTTTGAACTAAACTTATGTTGAATTTAGGATCATTTACATCATTCACAGGTGAGTCGATGCGAGTTTTTATCCTGCTAGCTTCTGCTGCTGCTGCTGTTGTTGTTGTTGTTGTTGTTGTTGTTGTTGCTGTTGTTGTTTTGAGATTGTAGTTGATCATATTATTTGCATTTTTGCACATTTTTTATTTGAGTTTATTTTGTTGGGCTTGACAACTTACTGTGTGTCTGTGGTCAGTATATGTGGAGATTTAATAGGTATTTAAACAAGCAAAGTAATAGTAATAATTTTCCTATTAAGCGTTATGTCGTGCAATAATCTTCCTATAGCTGGGAACACTTTACATTTAAATGTGTGTGTTTAGGAGACTTACAGGAAGCCTTTATTTCAGATAAACTGCTTTACTTCGCATTATGTAGTTGTGAGTTTGGGTATAATTGTCTTTAAGGCATTTTGTTTGCTAAGCAATGGCTTGAGTTTCAAAGATCAAGAAAGTTTATTGCTCTGGTCCAATATTCACCTCCAGGGGGCGCCAGAGACACAGTTTCTCCACTGTTTTGCCTGCAGTGAAATTTCCCAGGCTGGTTGTCTAAGTAAAGCCATCAGTTCTCACTTTGATACCATCAGACTGAATGGAACTGTTTTAGTCATTTCCTGGTGGCATTTGTTCAGCTTTGTCATCAAAAATGCTTTTAACATTAAAATCACCTCAAAGTCTTTGGCCAAAAGCTTAAGTAGGAGATTTGTTACTGAGAATAGACAGCGAACACAGAACCATAAATCTAGAGGGGAATATCAAAGCTGGCATTACCTTGTCATGACACAACCCACTTCTTCTCTCTCAGACTTAGGCAATGATCCAAGTTTAAAGTAATCAACTATTTCTCATTCTGGGAATGATTTTTGTAGTTTGTGATAAATTCTGTCCAATAAAGTCGGTGGGGTGACAGCTATAAATGATGTAAAGGACACTAAAAACAATGAATGATTATTTAAGACCTCACTTCCTGTGAGAAGGGCCTCGTGCCAAAGGCAGCAGTTTTTAACTCTATAAAAGTGTCAGTGTAAAAGTTTAGCTTTCAGAGACATCAGAGCATCAGAGTCCTGCATGTGCAACGAATGGAGAAACTTAAGAACTGAAACAAGATTGTACTTCATATCCCTATTTCTCTCTCTCTCTGTCTTACTCTCTCTCTCTCACACACACACACACACAGTCTGTCTGTCTGTCTCTCT
>JBAJNP010010515.1:0-16282 GCA_036877545.1 Yasuhikotakia modesta
ACTGACCTTTTTTATTCTTTTCATCTTTCATGCCCTTTTTTCTTTCCCACTTTTTCACCTCAGTCCTCTCAGACAATATGCAATTTCCAATTCAACAGTATTTTTCACTCACTTGCGGTGCTTTTGAAAGACTACATCTCACCAGCCCTCTCACTAGACACTCCAGCTGAAGGATTACAATTTAGTGGTGTAATAAGGGATTGCTCTGATAGATGTATGCTACTGCACACCCACTAAAGTGGGAGAGCGAGTGAGAGAGACAGAAGTAGCACAAAATAATAAAAAAAGATACAATCCTTCAGAATGACGCATGTCTGGAAATCAAACAATGTTCTGCTAGATAATGCGATTCACTTTCATTACATAGCACCTAATGTAGCAACCACAATAGAAAAAACACATTACCCGCCATTTCATAAAGTGGCATGGGGAGAGACGGAGGGAGGATGTGAATGAGGAGTTTATTTCGACTGGTGCGTATTGAGAGCTGACCTAGCTGGCTCTGTAATGAGGGATGTGGGATTAAAATGTGCTAGCCTCTGTCTGAAGTGCTCCTGTGCTTATTCTAATGGAAGCTGTTGGCTGACAGCAGCACCACTTGACTGCTGCAATAGTCATTCTGTCATAATAAAACACTTAACATCAGACCCTGCATACTCTTTCTCTGGAGTGCCACAACGCTGCATCTCTCTATCAGTGTCATTCTCATTCACTACTCCAGTCTGATTCTCTCCTGTTCATTAGCCATCTCTGTGTCTTTCTTTCTATCCCTCTTTCTCTGCCTCTCCTTTTATCTTTTTGCTCATCTACACACACACGTTGTTGTGTGATGTTTTGCATTATTGCATCAAACTGCTATTCAACATTGTTATTTGTCTGTGTCCAATAAGAATGCACAGGTCACAGAAAGGCTGACAGCTATGGTATCTGTCCCAGCAGAGTCAAGCCAGGGCCACTTTGCCCATGTCATAAGCTCTTCAGAAGGATAACCTCACAGATCAGGATTGGCCTGTAAATATTGTGCTATTCAGCTACAGCTTAACATCAGACAGTGGTGATTACAGACGTTTAAGGTTTATTTTGACAGAATTCCAAAAACCTACATACAATGTGTTGATTCTTATAGTAACAATAAGTAATCATGAAATGATCTTGAAATATTCTTGACTACAAAAGGCATTGATATATTTTTTAAATGATCTTAGAATAAATAACAATAGACACAAATGAGGAAATCGTTTACATCAGTAATAATGTAGTTTTTAGCGTAGAGCTAAAATTAAATGTGAATAAAACCAAATAATTGACACCATTTTATGAAAATAAATGAATATTAAATAGTATATACATACAAAGACTTGTATTTGCAAGCTTTCTAGCCTTCCTTTTTAAAACTTTAGGAGACACTTGTAAGATTACAATGGCCTATTTCTTAGGAGAAAAAATAGACAAAAAGACAGGAGGTGTAAGCAAAAGTCTTCATTTGCTCCCTATCCAATCATATTTCATCCTAAAAGAAACAATTGAGATAGATCTCCTTTGTGACTTTTCTTTCCTAAGGGCAATAACAAATTCAGTTCTACCAAAACTTTTATTGTTTTACCACTCTGGCAGTGCCTGATGAACTCATTCACTGATTGTGAGCGACTCTCTCTGCCTCAAATAGTGACACATTACACCCTTTTCTCAGCCCTGCTCTGCTTTTATTGTGCTCTTCATTGTGGTAAGGTGCCTCTCATTGGAGTCTAATCGTTAGTCCATCCCAACGGTGCAGTTAAAAATCCCCATACCTGCTGTAAATGTGCGTTTAGTGCGGCAGCTTTAAATATGGCTGTCTGACGGCAGCTGCTCCTGATTTAATAGCCTTGGCGAAGGTGGTAGGAGAGGGATTCAGAGACCCATAGTAATCAGTGTCTCTGAAACTCGAGCGGTTATTTAAAAATCAATGGCTCGTCATTAGACCTCAGCCCCCTCGTTCTCTGCCTGCACATATATTGATCTTCTCGCACGCTTACTGGTTATCGATCCGACCGGTAATTTGCAGATAAGTGTATGTGATGCATGGAGGGAGGGCCGCTCGGGTATTAAAGCGTAACACTATTTATACTGGGACCTGTGCAGCTGAGGGCGGGTTTGGGGAATTATATTCTAATGTAAAAGGATTGCAGAAATCATGACATGGTAGTCAGAGTTGATGCTTTATCAACAATAGGACTGAGATAAAAACTGGACTATATTTGGCCATTCTTTTTCATGAGATGAGAAGGCATGGGTTTCTATATAATTACCTTCCTACTGATTGCTAGTAGAATGAAATGAGGAGAATTAGGCTAATTGGGCTATACATTATTACAGAATCCTTTATGAGAACCAGTTTGCCACTTTTGAGTTTCATCTCATTGCTCATCTCGAAATAGCAATGTGGCATGATAACATTTCAGAACTCAATTTTAGGTAATTGCATCATATTTAAATACACTGTATAACAAGTAATGGACCTGTGAAGCTAGTCTATTAATGTATTGACATGCAATAATGTGAAACATTAATAGATTAACACACAGGCTTTTGAATAATTCATTTATATGTAATATAAATAAAAAACAAAAAAATTTTTTTTTCATCAAATATACAGTAAATCTAAAATAAATATCTAGATAATGTAGATATTCAATATACTCAATGTACATCAATATACTCTATGTACATCTCTATATATCCTTTGCTAATAATATAAAGAGAAAAAAAACAGTAACAATCAATGAATCTTGTAATTACTAACTGTATTTTATTCATTGATCCATTAAGATCAGGCATGATAATCTCTCACTGATTAATCAATTACCAAAATATCTAAGGATCAATAGAAAATGCTGGGAAACAAGCAGGTGGTGAAAAGAATGAACATCAACTGTAATGTATCCATTTCACACAGGAGCATGACGGGATACAGAGTGTCACATGCAAACACACTCACAACAGGCCCTGCACTCAGACTTTCCATTGTTACCATCAGAACAATTAATGCTTAAACTGCCTCTCCCTCCCCTGTTCCGCTAGAGGGTTTGTGTTTGAAGAGTGTCTTCTTTGTCCTCCACTGAAGCGGAGAAGGTTAAGTGCAGCGTGCCACATCGCTAAAAAAACAAGAGAAGAGGGCATTTACTACCAGAGTTATTCAATCTGAACTCCTGCCCCAGTTATGGAGAATAAATTCAGTGGTGGGAGGGCCAGATGGTAGGAAGTGAGTAGAGAGACAGATAAAGAGCCAGACATTAAGAGCTTTTAGATATAATTGTTCAGTTTTTGGTGTCTGTAAAAGCTTAGCAACATAAGAACACTTGTTATGCTAATAAACTGTTTTAAATACTGGGCTGGGGGAAAGAGGTAGAACAGACAAAGAGGTTGTAACCAAACCACTCACAGAATAAACCTGTTTCAGATCCATCCCTCCCCCACTCGCTCTATCACTTGTTCACTCTTTTTGAGCCTCATGTATGCTGAAGCATTGTTACAGTCAAAGAGGGACCGAGCCAACACACTCAAATTACAGCCTTTCAAAACTCTTCCAAAAAACACAGTATAGCCAGCATTAGCATAATTTAAGTTTGTGTACAAATGCTTGGTGGCAGGTTGATGGATCAGCAGCCTTTTACATCTGAGTTTTCACTCACCTGCTGTGTGCACACATACATGCAAACGCAAACACACCAAAATAGCCACATCCTGTGGTTATAAAAGTGGTTTGTGTACATGGAAGGGAAGCCCCATTTATAATGCAAGTAAATAAGCATGTTATGTATGCAGCCAAAGCACATGATTTACTTAAAGAAAATTGCTTTCAGCAGTTCTATGTAACCAATGCAAAGTAACATTCATGCTAACAGCTTGAGGGTGGTTAAGTACTCCAGCTTCATGTTGAGTTAAAAATCCCATCCGCGTTTTTCCATTAACTCTGTGGTCTAAATGCACCATGTACCTACTCCTGCCACCCCCTGCCTCCTCTTCTACTTTGCATGAATTCAGCACCCGTCCCACCATACCCCCATTAATGACAGGGATCCTGCTGGGCTTTTGTGCCTCCATCCATAGATTTTGCTTCAAACTGACACCCCAGCTACTCAGACCCCCACAGGCAGCCCACCTAAACCCTCCGCCCTGACGCCAAGCCTTGCGGAACCCATTCAGCTGAGGGAGGAGTCCCACAGTGACCCTTTCATAGGAGCCATTATCAGGGCTCGTAATGGCTGCTGGGCACTGCTACACACTGCCTCAGAAATGCTACAGCTCTTTCACTTAGCTGCTGGCTGGACATGGTGTAGTGAATGTGGGGGGTAATGATGGGGAGAGAATGAGAGAGACGCGAGGGAGGGCCGTGCGTGCTACAGCCTCTGTTTACTTGCATAGTTACTAACATGCCTGTGTTTACAGAGTGTGAGAGACAGGGTGATGTCTTCAAAGAGGACACATTATTTTATTAACAAATGAGGGTGGGTTTTAAGCTCTAACTGCCTAACCGATAGCCACATTAGCCATCTGACTTCTTGCTCTCTGATTGGTCGACTTCCAACCGACAGAATGGGGTTCCGCTTTTCCACAATGACCATAAATCATCACTCATGGCTATCATGTGGGCAGGCAAATCAGTGCGCCAGCCTGGGATTTGCATTGGTGTGTAGTGCGGCGAAAGAGAGTTACACTCTAACACACCGCATGCAGCCATAATGTGCAAATGAGGCGGCCGTGGCACCTGCTGCACATTTGCATGGATTCAGGGAGAGCACAGACTGCAAATAAGGAACCAGATTAAAGAATGGTGTTGACTTGATTGTTTTAGTAAGTTCTGCTAATAATTCTGTAAGGTGTTAGGATGGGACAGTTATGAGGAACTATGGGTATTTTCATAAAAATACACATATAGCACGAGCAAAAGAATATGTTGCGCTACATGCGTTCTCTGTGTATCATCCAGCTAGCGCTCTGATGTAATCTAGCCTTATGCAAAATATTACAAAGCACAATCAGACTAAAGTGTTTTGCATATTCAAAATCAAATGCAAATACATAAACTTTGCAGCAACAGGGGGAAAAGCTTGATCGCTGATGATAGATGAGAGCCCCTTTGAAAGTAATATCAAACAGATCAGGCACGTTTCAGATAAGAAACTGTCATTGGAAAATACTGGTGCTAATTTGAAAAGCTGTGCACAATTCTGTCTAGCTCATTTTTATGTGATGCATGAAATACTCAGAGGATTAAAAAAATAAAAGAGCAAAGAAGATATGAAGGTATTTTTCTGAGATCAATGAGCTAACAGCTCTTTAGAATTCAGCTCCTTTGATCATCTTGTCAGTCGTTTGAATCAGACAGTTTCAGAAATGCGTATCTGTTACCTTGGGCACAAAATAAAATCATGAGGCCATGTCTACAGCATTTACCTTAGTGGAAAATCCTCTGTTGTTACAAAGTATTTTATTCACAGTGTTTAATGTCTTTAGGAGTGATTGTTAATAGCATATGTCAAAAGTAAGGTGCATATGGTAATGGATTAGACATTAGAAATTGCTGTTGTGTTGAATGCAAAGCTTATGCATACAATGTCAGGGCTTACATTGTTTGCATATACATACAATTACACACACCATGCATGGGTGAAGAAAGATAGATAGAGAGACAGAGAGAGAGACAGACAGAAAGGGAAAGAGAGAGACAGGGATAAAAAGAGACATGGAAAGAAAACACACTCACACATATTACAAATACCCATCAAAATTTGCAAAACACAACCCAGCAAAGCTAATACACAGAATGGGCTTGGGGGATAAGCAATTTCTGCTTTGCCCCGCAATGAGTTTGCATAATAAGTCATTAGTTAGAATAATACAGTGCATTCACGGAATATCACAGTCTTTGTGTTAGGAGCTCTAAGAGAGTGCTAAAATATTTAAATAAGGGAAAAATGAATCTGTGAATATTCAGCCTCCAAAGCTGTGGGTGTTGAATGTTAATCTCTCTCTCTCTCTTCTGCAAGCAACGAGTTTAACCCATACTGATGTTTATTCCTCATAAAACTAGGGCACATTTTCCATGCGTGGGCATTTACATATTATTTACATTTGCTGTAACCTGTCTCACTCTCCTCATACTCTAATGTTGTCTGACAGACTGTGAGATGTTTTTTTTCATGCATTGTGTAGGATAATGTAGTTTGGCATTGCATGTGGATTGTGCAGTAGATTCCCTGTGCATCAAATGTGTAGGCGTATGAGAGAGCAGACATGGTTAAAATAGACAGTTGTGTGTATATTGCTATCCATTATTTATGATTTCACTTGCCTGCTGTGGGTGTAAATATAACACAGTGCTCAGATACAGTGAGGCCAGTCAGCATGCTGCAGACGTATGGATTGGACCAAGCCATGAGTCATACAAATACCCAGATACACAAATAGTCCCTCTCTGTCAGTGTTGTGTGTTTCTGTTGTCCAGTACATCATCAATCTTGGCTGTCTCATTTATGAAGTAGGGCTACTTATCAGAGAGAGGGAATTTGTGTGTGTGTGTGCTGGATGCTGCGAAAGGGTTCAAGATGACTAACTGTGCTGCTCTACCGTGCGATGATATGAGCTGCAGAACAGAGGCGCTGCTGTAATGCTTAACACTGTTCCAACCAATCAGCAAGTGTTTCAAAAAATCTCAATCTAACTGTCATACATATGCACTGAATTTGAAAGACAAGCAAGAATTGTTATGAAAACAGTAATGGTTCCTGCTGTCTGTAGGCTAAGATGCCTTTGGGTCTTTAGGTATGCAGGTGTACAGTATAAATACATCCACCATGTTGCTATTGTTTTTAAAGGGCTAGTTTACCCAAAACCCCTCATGTCATGAGTAAATAATGGAATAATTTTTTACCTAATGAATTCTTTGACCAATATAACAACAGTTGAGAAAATAATTTACAAAAAAGATTTTCAATTTTTTATGTGAAATGTTTACATTTGAAGACAGCCACCTGAGCCAGTTTTTTCACCCCTTTTTTCACAGTTTGACAACTGACAGCTCCTCTTGGCTTATAGAATATCAAAGTGCCCACTTGTTGCACACCAGAATTTCAATAGATGTAATAAGCCATCAAAGTATTTTTTCCTATTGCTTAATGAAATCTACATATACTCCTTATATGTATTGTTTATTTCATAGTATATACTTTGTTCAAACACAGGGTATTTCCCACTTATGAGTCAATGACAAACTACTATAGCACTCAACTGCATCACTTACAATCACATTTACCAGTAAATGAAAAGTAAAAATGATACTCAAGCTACACTTCTGTTTTGATAAGCATGATGGATACAAACCTCAATGCACCTGCTATTTAGCTCTGCCATTGACAGAGAAACAGACATGCTGAATACTGCCAATGCAGGATGTGCCAGTTTTGGGCCCAACATTGAGCCAGTGTTGGCTTCAGTATTTGGCTGAAGGTGTAGTGCATGTGTCTCACACACAGATTCACATTCTTTAGAATAAATGTGATATTACCAACATTGATGTTTACAACGATAATTACACATGTCCATGTCTCTCCATAATAGCTGAATGTTATTGGTTAAAAAGTTTCTACAATTTCAACAACTTTAAAAAAAGTCAATGAATAGCCATTTAGAGACCAAACACCTGTAGTACAGAATATGTATATGAACAATGATAATGAACAGATAACAGATTTACTTCACCAATAACTTTATTATTCCTCTTTTCTTGCACTCCATCTCGTGTTTTCTCTCTCTCTCTCTCTCTCTGGCTAGTGATGTATTTTTGCCTGTCCTGATCTATTTAAACCCAGCATTTAAGGGTGAGTGATTTAATACCAGGTATCAAATAAATCATCATAAACACTGCTCTAATTAGGCTTAATTAAAGCAATCTAATGGACGCGTAATCACTTTGTGGATGCGAGCCCAAAGAAAGAAGATGAAGCATTCAGCTCTCACCCACGCACACTAACAATCACTTATTCTTTGAGTACAGCCACTTCCATCAATCACAGTGCTTTCCAAAGCCATGCCAATCCTTCATTAAGCTGAGGAAGAGCCTCATAATTAAGATAATGCAATAATCTAATAGAGTCATTCTCTCAGTCACTCTTAGTTTCATGCACCTGGGAGGCACCTCTCAATCTCCATACAACACACAATTGACAAATCAGTTTCTTCTAGCTGGAGTAATTCTCTTTGAATATTCATAGTGTTTTTAGACTTTTAATCAAAGTCAGTGATGAGCATAGCCTTGGTGTAAGCTAGGCAGCACACACACATACACAAACAAATGCATTATTCATATTGTGTAGCTCAAGGTAGTTTGGCCACAGCTGGCTAAAGGAAATGTGTGAGTGTGAAATGTGTGTGTCCTGGCTTGAGGGTCTTGGCTCTGCTTGTTGGACACATGGCAGGCCCAGATGTTCTGGTTTCGTATGTGCATAGCTCATCAAAAACTCAATGCCTGTGCCACCCTTGGGTCCCTGCCAACCCAGACACCAACCAGGACTCACTCTGCCATCTGCTATGTGCTTGTCCCAATGCATTATGGGCATGCTGTGTGTGTTTTGTGATGTCACAATAAGCTGATACATAGGACGATGAGCTGGTTACCTTCCAACACAGAAAAGACCTCGTGGCCTAACAACACTACACCATTCTGTCTCATATGAACCAAAACAGAGCATCTATCCAAAATCTCTCATACATGTGTTTTTGTTGATATTCTCATTGGTATGAAAAACAGTTATGGTATGAACAGATATGAACTTCTTTGTCAGGTTTATTTGTTTATTTTAGTTGTTTCCAGTGCTGTTTCTGAAAGGTCCTGCAGGCTAAATCCAGACAGCTTAGACAGAATCAAGTCATTTAGCTGAGTGCCTGTCAATACTGTATTTACCAGTATGCACACATACACACAAGCACACACCCTTGAGGCACTAGGTGTCCAAACTGAAAGGACCTAAGGCAGGTCTGGCACAGAGTGATGATGTGTCTCCAGTGACTGCCCGCCATTTTGTTTTGCTTCACCAAGCATGTCCCAGGTCTTCAGTCAGTCTCGATAGTCAGCACTGGTCTATGGCAACCTGTCAGAGATTCTAATACTTTCCCTCCATCTCTCTGACTTTTTCGTTTTGTTTCAATTTTGATTTGAATTCAGTTTAGTTTAAATAAATATGATAAAGCTTCAGCCAAAACAATTATACATTGAAATTGTTGTGGTCCAGTCTGAATAGTTATACATATAAATCTGTATGTAGTCAAAGACTAATACACACAGTGTATTATTTATACTTAAACTAGTGTTATGTAAATTGTCACATTTAATTTAATGATTAATTGAATGGCTTTTAAAAATAATTTACAGAAATATTTGTTGCACATGTTTTATAAATAAGGCCATTCTGTATCATAGTATGAATCATTCTGAAGAGATATGAGCATTTAGGCTACAGTTTAGCTTGTCTCAAGCTCCACATTTGTTTCTACAAGAATTAGATACTTATTATTGAATTAGAGAATGTGAAATAAATTAACCTTATGCGGTGTAATGTCCAGGAATGGTTATGCATGAACATGCACACACACAAATCTTGTATCAGAGCCACCCACTGCAAAGAGATTATTTACTGGTGTTGTATGCAAGCAAAGTTCCAGTTCCACATATAAATGATTAATATGCCTATAAAATATAATCCGTCTGTAATCAGAACTCTCTGACTTTCTCACACACACTTTATACATCCAAGTGATACACACACTACATCTGAGTAACAGAGAGACAGACAAACACCATTAATTATTTACCCACACAAGAGTAGCATTGAAATTTTTATCTACCAGTTTTCACTGATCAAAGAGAAATCATTTATCTATTTTATTTTCCTCACTCAGCTGTGCTATAAACCAAGACAACTGTTACTAGCTGAATAAAATAGTCTTATGTGTGCTGAGACCAGCATTCAGTGCACACAAGTGCACAATCAAAACAGACACACAGTGCAAGTGTTGATGGCCTTTAGACAACAGAAAGCACTGTAGTGGACAGTACATTCTTTGGATTATATGAAACATAATGTGCAGAACTGTGTGTTAAATTAGACATAACACATTCCCCTCGTAACAACCTGCCCCACATGACCCATAACACAGTAAATGCCAAATCCTCTGCTTTTCCACCTCATTTAACAATGCCTTGTCTCACACACACACACACACACACACACAATGTTAAAACTCAAACCAAAGCATCGCTGGACAGAAAAGCATCTTAGTTCAGTGAAGGGTGAAGTACATGCTGGTTTTAATGTGCTGTAAAATATTGATGTGAAAGGCGTATTTATTTTGTGCACGGAGCGCTACCGTTTCATGCTGATCTGGAACCAGCGACCCCATCTAAACTTGAGTTTTAATTGAAATATGGGAAACAGCAGCGATGATCTCAGCTCAGGGTGAAAGGGGTTGTGGGTAAACAGGAGGGCCGAAGGACTGCTAATCTCTTCATAAAAAAGCAAGAGATAGAATGTGTCTCGTTACAGTGATGTCTGCTAACGGTGTCAATGAGCCTGACATATATTATTCATGGTCCTCATGCACAACACATACACATGCTTTTTTGGCTGTTTCTTGTTGAGCTTGGGAGACTCTGGGTTTGTTTGTTTGATTGAATGGAGTGGAAACCTGATAGGGGCTCTGAACATCTATCTGTCTTATCTATCAGAACCTCTCACCATTTTATCTTACCCATCCACCGCCCATTCTCAATCTGCTGGCCCAGCCTCGGCTGATAAGGGGTCATAGTTGAGGCTGATCACGGTGAGACATTAGAATGAAACTGAAGATGGCCTGCGCTCTGAATGATCATAATCATGCAACAAGAGAAGCTTTCCTGAGCCTAAAAGCTTTGAATGTGATTTGTGCTTCATACACGTTGTAACCCATCTAATTTATCTTCATTATATATGATCACAGACTTCTGCTGTTGCACACACACACACACACACACACACTGGATATTATTTTATTGATTTCTATTGATTTGATAGTGAACTATTGATTAATAATAAACTAATGATAAGTTCTATGCCCCAGACCTTAACCATTAACCTAACCCTCCCAAAACTGTTGCCATTTCTATGTGGCATTTTAATAAAGATATCATTTAGTTTTATTACTCTGGTTATAATCAGAGCAATTACAGGCCAATAATAATTATAATAGTAGTATTATCACTCATCACATCATTTTCCTTGTTGGGAACTCTTGGCCGGTCCCAACTATTTAGGTGATGTCAGGTTTTACTATCCTTGAGGGGACATTTGATCTCCATGATGTAGACAAAACATGACCCACATACCCAGTTGCTAAATTTCACAGGCGGTACAATTTTTCTGAGTAAGCCACCTCTTGTCTGGTCCTCATTACTGTACAATAGAGAACCTTAGTGTCCCCTCTCATCACTTGACCAACACATGTTGTCTTTCTATAAACCATAGAGCGCATAGTCTCCACACCAATACACACGTTTGAATATGTGGACTTATGCATATGTGCATATGCATAATTTTTTTTTTCTGAACAAACCTCAAACCTAACCCTCACAGAAAACTTTTGGCATCTTTTAATAAACAAAAATCCAATTTGTTATGTTTTAAGCGATTTGCCCCAATAAACCATGTTTGCATTGATATACACGTCATTATACACATTTGTGTCCTTGTAAACTATATATTCAAACCCACCCACACACACTCATACACACACACAGATAAGCCCTGTCATTGACTACTATTAATCCTGCCTGATTTGCATTGTCAGAGCGCCTGTGTTTGAACAATGCTGTTGTTTCCTTGTTTGCTAATTTAGGAACAAACATTTGCCTGTGCAGCAAACAAGCTCTCCCAGGATGTGTTATTAATAGGCTAATTAAGCCAGCGGTAATGAGCAGGATTACAGCTAATTATGACAAGATTTGTTTTGGCGTTCCGTCTGGGAAGAAGCAGTGGAGTGTGTATATCTACCTGGGAGTTCATTACTCCGATCACCATGCACCTGAGTGCACAGAGCACACTGCTACAGGGGGAAGTTCTGTGTGTATTTATTTAAAAGAGGATGATGGGAAAATAAGCATGAATATTGCCCTGCCGATGACATGGGTCAGGGTGGCAGCTCCCTGTTCTGTGACATTGGGTAATACTTTATTTTGATGGTGGCACTACAGAAGACATAAGTTACCAAAGTGCTGACTGACCTTGATAACACATAACAGCACACAGGAAACAAACAGTTTAATTATTATTCAGTATTTATTTACTCACCTATTAAACAGAGAAATAAACAAGTATAAATATTCTAAATATTTTAAGAATATGATACCAATTGATATTACATGATATAACTGATATCATTTGATATCAAATCTTAACAAAATACTAAAAGGAGAAAAAAGGGTGTGTTTGTGCAGAAGCTTTTGGTCAAGAGATGCAATTGCAGCGTTTATTGATCACAACTTTCAGACTGAAAGTGCAGTTACAAACACAAATGCTGTTAAACAGTTTCAGCTGAAACGACATGTGCTAACATGTCACTCAGCACAGCTGAAAGCTGTGAAACCAAAGCCACATTTTGTTGAAAATGTCTTTTAAAAGCTTTTCATCTTAGTTTTTGTAATTCTGCATAAAAATATGTGCCAGACGGTATTATGGAACTTTAAATGCACTATTCAAAAACAGCATGACTCAGGATTTTAAATTAAACACTGTCAGAAAAAAACCAACACACACATATTTCTGAAAGCTACGGTTGGGATTTTTAGCTTAAAGTTATATTCTCACCCTTGAGAGAGAGACATCTGAATTGAGTGAATGATCATCCCTATTATCATCTGGCATTCTTAATGACAATGAGGTTGATCATTCAGCTAAGAAAAACTGTAACCAAACACAGACAGCTGTGGGCAGCTAATCTTTGGGGCAGACACAAAAGGGCAGACACAAAAAAATCCTGAAAACATGGCAAACTCTGTGAGCATGACATGACAGGCAAGGTCAAAACAAACACATTTTCTGCTTAAATGTAAAATATATTAGAGAATACAAGGCACTTTTTCAAACATTGATTGCAGACTTACCAACACTGACAGATGGGGAAAAATTATTGTTGGAGAAGGAGACACAGGCCCCCTAGCAACAAGCTACATATCAGCATGCCATGGCCTGAGGGACAGACAGCGTAACAAACATTAAATCCACCAGCACTGAATTAAAATCATCATCATTTAATTGGCCTATTACACCCTGAGAAATGACTACATTTAAATGCAAATTAAAAATTTTTATTTTACTAAAAATGTGTATATTTTTTTTTAGTTTCCAGAATTTATGTTTAGCACTTTTTTTGAATATTTTGGATTGTATTATATTTTTATAGCATTTTGGTGCTTTAGCTAATGAGGACAATTGGCAATATTGTAAAAGATGACAAAGATGCCTATTTCTGTAGTTTTCATAGAAGACTTTCCTCTTCCTCTTTCCTCTTGCCCAATGTTGCACAAATGTTAAAGACAATTTTAGATGTTTTACTATATTTGTACATTTATTTCTATTTGTACATGTATCCATATCTAAAACTTCTCAGCTCTATTTAACTTTCCAGCTGTTGCAAAGGCAAGGCATTTATAATTATTACAGAACAGGCCAATATAAACCCTTACCCTAAAACATTTTTAGAAATGAATGAAGACATTATCCTTTTTATAATCCAGAGGATTTTCTTTCAGATTTATCAATCTTTTGGGGACACTTCCAAATAATGTATTCAAAAGTACAGCTAGTTATAGCAAGAACACGAAAACATTCCTTATGCATTTTTTTTTCCTGAAAAAGAAGCCGAGAATACAGCACATTTTCTCCTAAACTTGGACAACATTTTTCCAAAAAAAACCTCTTTTATTCTTCTCAACATGTGTTCATGAAGATTAGGCCACTGTAATCTTACAGGGTTTAATAAGCGTTAGCTCTGAGAGGGAGAGAGAGTGTGAGAGCTGAAGTTAAAACAGAGAAATTGAACAGGGCTACACTTCAGCAGATGACTTTAATCCTGTTTATTAAATTATAAAGAATCTGTGAGGATCAGGAATAGCAAGTCAAGGATTTAAGCGATTTGTAGAATTTTTTGCTGAGTTATTTGATGAAATAGGATTGTAGTGAAGTGGTGGAGCTTTGTGTGTGTGTGACAGCAGATGTGCATGACCAGGATAAATCAGTTGAGAAACATGGTCGACAGGATCAGGTGCAGACATTTATTTAATGCAAATGCATAAAGTATTAAAGGCAATAATTCACTCATTCTCAATAAGAGGCAGTTTGTAGTGCTTTATACTATTGACAGTCTATTAAATTAACAGAAGCAAAAATAATCAATAACTATATCTGCAGGCTACATTCATAACAGATAACACACACAAAAACATGAGACTGATGGAGGAAATTATTCAAATTCTATGTAAATAAAAAAATGTGTGAAGTTAAAACATGGGCATGATTTATTATGGAGAAAATTGTAGCGTTATTTCAATTTAAATGTAAAGCTATTTCTTTAGACTTAAAGGCAATTTCTGACCCTAGAATGATCTTCAGAATGTTCTGTGTAGCATATTTTAAGAGATACTTGGGGGTTGAGATTTGTGAAGATTAGAACGAATGAGAATTAGCTGGGTGGTTTTGGCTGGTTGGATTCGCCAGCTCACTGGGACCTCAGTGCCACTGATAACTTCCACTGAGCTGTTTGCTAAGAGGATTGCGTGTGCTAATCCAAGTCAAAAGACGAACCATGTGAATTACATCCCCAACCAGATTACTCCACACAGATCAGGATGAAAGCAATCAATCTTGCCATGTTTTGCCTAATTCTGATGTATGTACTAAGAGGAATCAAAACTAGTAGATGCACTGTAGAACAATTTAGCACTGAGGAGCCATGAAAATATAATTACATGTGTAAGAATTGTATTAGTAACCTGCAGTGCGTTGTGATGCTATAGTTCAGTCTCTATTTGTGATGCTTAGTCTCTTTTGTTTTTGTTGCCAGATTTAACACTCTTAGTCAGAGTTTGTCTAGACAATGTTTTTATATTTGTTTTTTTATTACTGCATTTTGTGTGAGGGAAAGCAGCCTGGGGAAAGCTATAATAAAGAATTTTGTGTTAAGATGTCAAACCAAGTTAGTGTGTTGAGGTGTGAAAAGAACAACATCACCCTCAATATATAGAGGTTTTCTCTTGTGCACTAAACAAGCAGCACTGTAACCTTGGCCCAGAAAGTCGCTGCTGTGGGAGCCAAACAACTGTGAGAAAGTGTACCATATTTAAAATGCAGAACAAATACGAAGCACAGCACCAGCATCATTATCAACAGAAATGTTTTGTACAAATGTGTGGGGGACTGTAATTATCTGTTGTCTTCAGCCGTCTCACACCTCCTCTCCCCTTGCACCTAGAGGGTGTGTTCAAATAAAGTGAGAAAGAGAGAAAGAAAAAGGTGTGAGACAGGTGTGTGGTATTGTCTGTCTTGAGCGTTTGAAACTGTGGCACCCAGGGAGTTTCCAGCACGCACGTTGGCAAAGATGCACACACATACCCACAATGCAATTGGTCACCCAACACCCCACCTAAAAAGATAAACTTTTTTTTTCCACCTGTGAATGTGGAAAAACACAAAAGGCCATGGACAAAGAGAGGAGTAAGAGGAGGTGTCAGATAGGCATGCTGTAGGTCATCAACATTCTCGAAGGTATTGCGTCTGACTCACACCTGGGTCACACTCACGGCATTCTGGGACTGCGGAAAGCAGGTGTGTGTGTGTGTTTTATATGTGTTTGTGCAAGCACACAGAGCAGATGGCAAGAGCAATAACTGACAAACCCTGAGAGGGAAATGTGAGCACCTAATAATTATACCTGTGTTTTCTGCCACAAACACGCCAATTAGAATCCCAGCAACACCTTACCAACACACACTTATGTGCATCTGACACTGAGACCATGTGAACAAGGATATACTAAAACAACATGCCATTTTGAACAAAGGGCCATTGTTTACATTGAGAGTGACTCATAATAACATGTTCTTTCCTTTTCTCTTTGCCACCTATCACTCTCTCGGGTCTCCAGGGGGTAATAGCAGAGATGTAGCTGTGGATCCCAGCTGATGGAACGGTTGCAAAAACAAGAAGTGCACTTACAG
>JBAJNP010010516.1:0-16281 GCA_036877545.1 Yasuhikotakia modesta
GCATCTCCATCACATTTTACTCTATTATTCAAATTTCACATACAACATCGCTTTCATTAATGACATCATCATTGTTTAAAAAAGATAGGCTCCCTTTTAAAGTACAGGCTCCCTTTTTCCGCCCGTGTCCGAGCCCTAACTCAGCTGTGTGGAGATGTTTAGACCCCACCCCCACCACCACCTTTCTCAACAAGCCTCTAGTGGCAGACGAATCTTCGTTCGCACCCACACCCGCTTCCACCGCATCACCAAATATAGCACAAACCTCCCCCCGCAGCCTCTCGTTTCCCCTTACAGCGCATAGATCACCCTCTCCTCATGTAATCTCCATATATGTACCACATCATTTATCCATTAGACACTTTAATATTTCAACATATCGAACAAAACTACAACCTCACTGCAATGGGACAATAAGAGGCAATAATAAGGTGTAGACAAGACTGGAAAGCCAAGCACACATTTTCTGCCATTTATACAGTAAAACCTCACTGCCACAGAGAGATGGTCTGACAGAAATAAGGACACAAACATAATTGATATAATTCACTAATTATATACAAAAATCTTTCAATCTGTATTTTTCCTGTAAGATATGAAAGCATTCTTTAATTTACTCAAGAATACTTAAATTACTCAGTGTTAATGAGAGTATTTGGATTTCAATTTGGATTCATAAATATATTAATTAATATAGATTTAAATGTAATTTTCATTTAATAAAATGTTTGGTTTTTAAGGGAGAAAATTAAAATTCATTGAGATTAATATTTCAATTCAGTCAAAACAAATGGATGAAACAAAATAAGTTCAAGATATGGTCATCTGAAAGAAATCATAATGTTTGATTGCTTTTTTAAGTTTTTGAAAGGATGTTTTAAATAATAAATAAATAGCTGTGTATCGTTTTCCTGCAAGAGATTGTATGTGAGAGAGTGAGAGAGAGATTTTAGAAAGAGAGAAAAAGAGAGAGAGAGAGAAAAGGAGAGAAGTCTGAGGAGGGATTATTGGGTGGAAACAATGTCGTTAAATGAAGAAATGGAGGAGAAAATGGGACGTTAGGGGCTGGTGAGAGAGATGTCTTCTGCTTGGTGAGGCCATGGAGATTTTTCCTCCTATATCTGAATCTCAGTCCTGATTCTGTCAGCTCCAAATAACAGCCTCAAACAAAGCGGGTTGTACACAGGGGAGGGAGTAGAGAGAGAGAGAGAGAGGGAGAGAGAGAGAAAGATGGAGAGAGGTGTGGAGCGAGACCTATGTCCCATGATACTCAATAACCCTACAGAAAAACATGTTTTTTTGTGATTTTGCATAACAAACAATGTTTTAAACAAATTAAATACAAATTACAATAACATTTCTTCAACACTCCCTCCTCCATTCCTAAATATTTGCACACACAGTCTTATACTTACAGTTTCAAAATGTGGTTTGAAACCACACCTTTTTTTCCCTTTGTCACAAACATGTTAACCAATCACATCAACGAGTCGACTAAATGAATCAGGTTGTCTCAGCTAGCATGACTTTGTGGAGGTAATTTGCATATTTAGGTTTCTGCATACACTCTTACTAAATGAGGCAAAGGGGGAGAAGTACATTCAAGCTATTTAAAGACCCGAGCAAATTCTTTTCACAGTGAAAAAAAAAGTTAAAATATTACTTTTATAATCAAAGATTAAGAGGTAAAAGGGATAAAATGATCAGCCACAGGGGGACTTTAAAACACTCAGCTTGTATCACATGACATACATCATCAAACCTTATATCACATACAGTACAGTAAACATATATTGTGGCACTAGCCATCTAGATCTGTAGTTTTCAGAATCAATACCTCTCTGGGCAACACACACATACATACAGACAGACAGACACACACACTCACACACACACACTCAACCCAAATGAAACTCATGCAGCCGAATTTGCACACATCACCCCTCACTGTGTTTCTGGTGTGTGTGCAGCACAAGCATGAGACGTGCTTCTGCTAAGTGATCCTTAATGATGTTACGGCCGTTTGTGAACCGTCACAGCGGCCATTTGCCATCCATTATTAATGCTATAGATTTTAACAGAGAGCTCAGGGCTACACAGCCCTACACTGATATCTGAAGCTTCTGTTACATCTCAGCACATTACACACTACAATTCATTGTGTAGTAAAATTAAAAAACACTACTAAAATCTTAGTTTTTATGCTATATTTAGGTGAGAATAAAGCATGTCTATAATAATGATGATAAAGTGAGTTAATTGTGTTTATATATATATATATATATATATATACATACACACACACACACACATATATACATATACATATATATAACTGAGATCACATTGGGCACAATACAAGTAATAGTGCAATAATATAAATAAAGGCTGTACAATTTCACAGTAATACAAAGTAATACACCACTATCACGGCAGCAATGGAAATTTGCATAAGATGCAAATCATAATTTTAGTCCTGGTAATTGGAGTGAAACATGCACATGTTCTTAACAGGTTAAGTAAAAATAAAAGTGTTTATTAGAAGAGCTCAGCTGGTCTGGAAAACAAAGAGTCCCAATAGAAACAATGCAATGGTCACTCAAACTATAAAGGATATTTACCTTGTCTCAAAAATTTTTAATGCGTTTTCTATATGTTCATGTCTTTCCATCAAAAGCCATACTGTACATACAGTTTCTCTAATCTCATTATCTTCCTATCACAGACTCCACCCCTTATTCATCTCGATAACACATTATTAACCTCTCTCTGTCTTTCTTTCTTTGATAAGTGTTTGTGTATGTTGCCTAATGTTATGCTGAAACACCAAATTTTGTACTAAAAACTGCTACATCTCCTACAAATAATGAATGACAGAATCTTTGAATTTCATGTTTCACTATTAAAATGTTAAATGTTACACTAATAAAGTCTTTTTTATTATTAAATTAAAAGTGTAGTTTATGCTCTTGTAAATTCTACCTTAAAGCGACTTCTGATCAATGATTATATTATATTTGAACCTTATAAAACACATTTCTGTGTGTCACATGAATCATGAAAAGTTTGGAGTCAGATTCATGGCCACTGGGGCACGACTAAAGTACCAGAGTTTGTTATGCAATGGCTGTTGAGCTGAATGTTACAGAGTTAATTGTTTACACAGGTCACTCATTCCTGCCTTTGCTACAGTGTCCTGAAGGGTTCTTCAGTGGGAGGATCTGAGGGACGTAGAGTGTGAAGAGCTCTGTACTGATGAACGTTATGTAATCTGGGTCAGGAACTCACTGGAGTCTTACTGTACCTTACAAACAGTCGAGCGATGGTACAGTAATGGTAACACCAGAATGCTTTTGGTATACCATAGTACTGAATGTATTAAACAAACTATTGTGTACACACACACAACCTTTTCAGCATTTTGACAATTTTCTATATGTCAATCATAGGTCAACCCTATTTTTATCTAAAGGTGAATTCTGTAACATTCTTTGGTTAAAAATAAACATTACAGATCAGTGTTCAAGGCAGTCTGATTACCCTGATTTACAACAGTAAGTTTACAATAATGATTTTGCACGAAATCAGTTTGACTTAAATAGTCTGTGTGGTTATGTCATATCTGTAAACAGAAAAAATAAGAACATCCTGCTACTTTATCACTTGTGGCTGATGAGGACAGTGAAGCATTAGTAGCTTGTTTTTACAGCAGCTTTTAAGAAATTGAACCTGTCAACCATTAGAGTCAAACTATCACTTCACTTCAGGAGACATTTAACTCAGTATTATCATATGGATTACATTTATGATGATGGATGTGTGTCCTGGAACGTCAAAATCTCAGGCACTATTCAATACAATTACAAAGCTGGGAAGAGCCAGGATATCATTTAATATAACAAATGTTCACTGAAAAAAGTCAGTCAGTAAATTAGGAGAGTAATTTAAAATTTGGGTGCACTATTCCTTTAGAAAATAATTCCACTTACTTGCAATTACTTGGAAGTAACTTGCAATTTTATATTTCAAAAAGAGCTGGCAATTGGTATGAGTTAGGGATGGCTTACGTTGTGTTTTTAATAACCTGTTTAAAGAAATTAAAAATACACTGGGACTTCTGTGAATGTCTGAGTGATGACACAAAGAGACCATTTGTTTAACAGATTCAAAGAAACATATCTCAGTGCTAATATACCACAGTCAGAGGGTAGGAAGGGATCACAAAACTAAAACAACAAAAATTATTAATTGACTATTTTATATCTACAAACATCTTCAATATACTACTCAGCCTCAGTGTTTAGAAAATATGAATACATTTTTTACAAAAATTCGTAATCAGAGAGATGAATGGAACATACAAGGGAAAAGGAAGAAAATGCATGAGAAAAAGACATAACGACAGAAGAGAGACTATGTGTGGCACAGGCTATGTCTGTGAGCTCATCCACACATTCAGTCAGTATTTACTCTGATGTAAATACAGTTTGTGCGAGTCTGTATGTATGAGACTCATGTAGGGTGAGTTTTTAAACAGATGAGTCTGGATCAAGTCTTGAAATAGATCTGCTGTACAACAGCAGGTAAATGCCACAGTTTCTCCTGCAGAGATGAGTCACAATCCAGCCAGGCAACCCCACCCGAGTCAGAGGCAAGATTTCTGTAAGTCAGTGTGAGGTAACGACAGCACAGAGACAGCCACACAAGCAGCGTGAGACTGCTTTCACAGCAGCATCTGATTCAGCTACAGTCCAAACACACAGAGAAACAAAGTCATCTATTGTAAGAGTTTACTTAGCCCAAAAACCTGCTTGAGATTTGAAATTATTTAAAGTGGCGTTATATTCCAGGTTTGTACTTGTGAAATATCAGAAGTACCTTCAGAGCACCACAGAATAAAATGTTGTTACATGTCTGGGTCTATTGAATGTTTTTCCCACTTTCAACATAGAACTGTGACAAATAATGCACCACTAGCATCTCCACTCTCCCTGCTTCCAATTTTTTACATAAAAGTTAACCCCGCCCCCAAACCCATGCCATTGAGGCAATGCTGCTACATTATGCCGAAATGCTCATAACAGGAGATCAAGGACTTTGCCAGATGAGTTGATAGTCAGGCTCTAAGATTTCCTTATGGTGCCATCAGTGAATCAGCTTTCCCAGCATGTTGTTTTGTCATAATCACGGCTCAGATAATTGGCTAAAATAACCCACTGAGCCAAACCTAGATGGCTAAATACACATCACATGCCTCCAAAAAGGCCGGCACCAAACAACTTCCCCCTTGTAGGATTCAACCTTCTAGTCAACAGGCCAATATAACTACTGTGATACTGCGATTACATTAATACATTCAGGACATATAAATAATCTTCAGTAAGCCAAAGAGAAAAATGGCTAATAGAACACCTTGAAGCTAATATCAAGAAGAAAAATCTGTGTTACAGTAATAAACACATTTAAGGACTATTATTTTACTTAATAAGACACACCAATGGCCTTTAAAATGTAAGGACTCCATCCCAGATTTGTTTTCATGACTGCCCTCTGCATGGATTGAGTAAAATGTTATGAACATACAGAGTATGATGACTTAGCATTCACCAGCTCTCCAAATGAGCTACATTAATATTTCACTATTTTAATATTTTAGGAACTGTGATATTTTGGGAGAAAATTGAAATTGCCTGACCTCCTGATCATGAAAATTACCAACCCTGCTCAATATGTCATTGTTTCTTTATACACACACACACACACACACACAGATTCAGTCTCAGATTCAGCACCTGTTTGTCTACATGATACAAAAATGTAGAGTTGGTATGCAAGCGTGTCTCATTTCACAGGCTGGGTATCAGGACAAATGAGCTTATATGTCATACGCAGAACAAACTGAAGAATTGGGTCACTCATTACAAAGGAAATTAATTGATGTAGGAAAGCTGACACAGATGCTGAAGTGTGCTGCTGAGAAATTTAGCTTCAAGTGAGCTTGTCATAACCTATTTTTCCTATTGGTATTTCTTGTCACCAGTTCAAACGATTCTTTTAAATAACACCAAATCTCCCTCCTACTGCTGGCTTGGTTGACCTGAAAACATTAATTAAACGACTGAAGGTTTTCATGTAGCATGACGGTACGGTAACGTAAGGGAAGTGTCTCCACCTAGTGGCTACATCATAAATTACAGCAACAAATAAGTCTGGGACACTGGGTAAATCGTAATGGTTAAAATCAGCTGTCACACATAAGACAACACAACACAGACACACAAGCGTTGGGTAAATGCCAAACAAATCAGGGATTTCATACAACAATTCAGACACAATGAACTTTTGGGACAAAGATTCAAGATACACCCTCTTTCTTTCTAAATGTCTAAGCAAACTAACAAACAGCATTTGAATCGGTGCAATAAAACCTGTCAATGTGCAGTAGTTTCATAAACAGGGTGGGTTTAACTGCTTTAAAATGATATAACATTAGAACAATACTAGGTCATCGTTTCTAGGTTATCTCTAATAAAGATAAATATAAGCACGCATGAATTCACTGTAAGTTTCTTTGAATGAAAAGCACCTGCCCCTATATATAAGCACCTATATATATATAATAGTGTATTTCAATAGCAAGTTCATCTAAAAGTGCATCAACATTTTATTATTATTTTCAACAAAAAGATCCATGTGTTGTAATTTCCACCTGCCAATTTCAGCCTCTATTATGTCACTTACCATAGTCAAACTGCACAACATCTGTGGCTATTCAAGCAATGCTGAACATTCAGTAAACACACCAACAGCAACCAGTATATGACTGAAATAAAAACCAATGAAACAAAGCATTACCTGTCGTTTGATGAAGCTGGAGGTGGTGTCAGAGGACGTGCTACCATCTGAGCGTTTAAAACGGCCCTTGCGTTTCGGCAACTTTCGTGGTAACTGTATGGAAACATTCACATGAAAACAGTCACTCCATGTATAATAACTTTACTAAAGACATCCTGCTTGCACAACAAGAATTTGCCTGTTGCTATTGTCTTATACGATGAGACTGGGCTGCTACCCCATATGTAACTGTTTCTGGAGTTACAGGCATGTTCACAGTACAGGGAACTGGTTCGGAGTAAATGGGAAGCTTGGTGACTAGTTGAAACTTTTAATAAAGTCATGCAGCATAAGAACATGAAAACAATGGAATCATGACTTCAGGTGAAATGATGACTGACTTAATGTTTGCATTAGTCATATATGCATACATTTAAAGATGACGCACATGCTGTATATAGAAAACCCATCAAGTTCACCAAAGCATTATTTTTAGAAAAACATCCTTTTACTTCGGTACTGGATGAATAATACGTGTTAGGAGCAAGATGGCCATGGGATCTTGGCTGGCTACAGGTGAGAACCATTATCTGCTACTAAGTGAGAGTTTACCATGTTACAAGTGATCTATGCGATATATGCGCAGCTGATCGGTTTAAAACAGTAAAAGCGCACAGAGAATTCAATTATTCAGACTGTTAAATGAACACTAAGCCTACGATGCTTCGCCTGAATGACGAGGCCTTGGTTGCGGTTGGAAATCACAGGGCGGAAGGAAATAAACATGAATTGGGAGTTTCGCGGATGGTGGAGGAGCATGAAAACGTCTCATCGTCTCGACTCCGCTCATTTAAAACGCAACTGCGCTCGTCTGCCTAAGCGCGATAATACCAATATCACAAAGCCAGATTGTGTAGCGCTCTGCAGATATACGAGGCTTTCTGCTTTAATGCATGACTGCTCCGACAACAAGTAACAAGAAATTAACCATTTACGAGATGATAAACAAATGCCCCAAAAAGTCTTACCTGAAAATAGTGCGATTGAGAAGCGCTTTCTACACTGGACAGAGGGTCTGCGGAAGATTTGGACATCTTTACTTGCACCATCTATTTGAGAGCGCAGGGAGGCGGGTGCATGGATGCATTAGTGTTTACTGGAAGAAACAGCGGTACGAAATGCATATGCTTGCCGAGAACGAAGGGTGTATCAGGATCGAACAGTACAGCCGATCTATTTGAACCCGAAGATCTAAATCCAGCAAATGCGAGTGTGCAAATGCAACGTCTATTTCTTTTGCATGCACCTTTTCCAACGATGTGTCTCGCGCCACCTTGTGTGTGCAGGCAACTGTCTCCTCTCTCTCCCTCTAGTGCATGGAATTCGTACCCCTCTTTAAGACACTCCATACATGTGTGTGTTTGTGTCTACAGGGATTTTCAGCAACACTTATTAATCCCTTGATTTACTACTTGAAGAATAATTGTCTCCATCTTGATTTTACCAAATACCTACATTGCAATCGTATACAGGAACTGGCATGTAATGTAATATTTCTATCAATACTACACATGAAACGGCCATAATAATTGACTGACCCAAACAGCAATAAAAAATGTGGCTCACACGTGTTTGCCAATCACAAAACTTGTAGGCGGCGCTCTGATTGCCTCGACCAATGGCGTGCGTTTAAAGCTGTTGCTGTAGTCGTGTGGATGAAAGCGGTTTCAGATACAACATATAAACTACAGCATCATGTAATCAATGCAATAAACTGCACCATATAATCTGCGGTTACCAAACACCAAGAATGATACATTTTGATACATGGTGTGGCTGCTGTATTTTGTAGTTTATTTTGATACACTTAAAATTAAGGTATTTGGTATTTTATTTTGAAATACATTTTGATGTATTTTGCCCAACCCTGAGTGTACATTGGTTATACATTCAGTATTGCTGTACATATTGGACTGAATGAGTACACTTTATAGTTTCAGACACCACTGTTAAATGGTTTTCCCCTCAAATAGTGTACTACTATATTGGGGTAAAATGGGCACGGACTAACTGTATATTTTTCACTAACTGGAAACCATTTTCCAGATGAGACCAAAGAATGTCAAACATCGATGTCAAACAGCATCAGAAAACAGACGCAAGACTTGTTTGAATAATTTTGTCTATTTATTTTTCCGTAATGGAATGTCATTGATTTTATTGCTATATAAAGAAGTGGTATTCTCTGCATGACAGAAGGATCTTGAAAATACAAGTTCCAAAGTGTCTTGTGATTGGTGAATGCCAACAGGCTGTTTCTTACTGTTCATGGCGTCGCATTGAAGCAACTGGGCTGTCAATCACGTGAATGTAAACTCTTCTGGCAGCCACTAATCGTCAGATGCTAAAATCATGTTGCCAGTGTTGTGAATAGATTTGACAACTGATGCACTGACAGCTGGACCCTGATGTGACTGTTTAACAGCGGGACACTGTCGCTGTGTAATCGCAGGCGATAAAGAGCTTTATTTCTTCTGTTTGTTTTGATTGTCTTAATTGCAATGTAATTCCCTGTATATGGTTAATGCTGTAGTGACTTATACATAAACCTTACTATAAATGACACAAACCAGTAATGTAATGTAATACATTTCACAATACTTTGAATCTTGATCTTATTAACATGCTTATAAGTCATAATATATTCTTAAAGGTGGGTGTGTGCTTAATAGTTAAGGACCCGCCTACTCAATTTTTATTACTATTATTTTTAACATCAGAATAATAGTAAAGTTATTAAGAAACAGCCCCAATTGAAGTATGTAAATTATGTAGCAATAAAAAGTTACGTGTAATTCAGCAAACTTTTTTAGCAAACCCTAACACCATTTTTTTTAAATAACTGCTAAGAACAGGTGCATTATGGGATTTTTTTTATTTCATGTATGCCGGGCACTTGAATGCTCACTCCAGCTAAAAGCCAACTCATCCAATTAAAAAATCTTTAAATCTTTCAGTTTTGTAAATAATTAATCTATCTAAAGCAAATTTTAGGAATTTAGGAATAAGCCTTTGCATCAGGTTTTAACTTAAACCTGATGCAAAAACCTGATGTGTGTTAAAACAATAAATACTTTACATAAACTTTACATATAAAATGTTTCTCCATTACAATTCTAGAATAGGCAAGTTACTCTGATAGCTGATTTCAAACAAACACCAGCACTGGTTTAAATAGCAACACAGCTTTCCTGTAAAGCTACCTACCTTAAGGCAATGAGGAACCTATGAAGGGCAAAGATCTGGCAATCTATCCAAACCCATTTGTCACCTGAGCGTTAGACAAATAGTTCTGTATTTACTTTACCCTTTATATGTGTCCCTTCCCTTCAGAGAGTAAAAACAAGTTACAGAGGCATGAAGTTGGGGGTGTTGTGGGGGTGTAACTGAATTACAATGGTGTAAACACAGCATTTAGAAAACTTGCTTTTGTGTAAATAAAATGCAGACAGCAAAATAAAGTTTTTGTCCCCTAATGTGTGTTTATATGATCTAATCAGCATAATTTAATGTTTGTAAGACACTTTGTTTGAATTCGAATTGAAATTCAAATTGAAACAGGTGTCCCTGTGTTTGGTATGCCTTTGTCCTCAGTTAGTGTTTGTCTTGACTTGTTTAATGCCTAAATTTGCCAGCAGAATGCATACATTTACACAATAACCATCTGTTGTCTGAAATGTTGCACTCTATAGCATTTATTTTACCATTGTGCAATTTTAAGATGCAAAAAAATAAGCGAAACTGCAATGAGAAATATAAGAATATATAACATCAAAATATATAACATGTTGCAATAAGAGCTGGGGAGGGAACAGGAACAGATATTTTTCATTTTGTGGTGTATTTGCCATTTGAGCAATACTGTTAATTATTTATATTATCTATTATAATTTCTATACAAATTTTTATCCACAACTTATTTCCAGATGTTGGACTGTTGCTGACAGTCAGAGACCTCAGAGCACAACTGGACACCATTAGTTCAGACCGTATAGCCACACTTGTATAGCCAGAACTTCGTAACAATTCCATTTGAACAATATTTCATTTTAGCAAAGCACCTGTTGAGTGACTGAACATGTGTATGGTTCACCTCAGATGTGTGTTTGTGAGACTGCTGTGTGGTTGCATAATTCATATGAGTTATTTGAGATTAAAAAGATTCAGCAATGCTTTGTGTGATCAGTGCAGCAGCATTTTCAGAACCGTATTTGTGTAAATGTGTTTTTACAAGCCTGAAACGAAATAGATGTTGTTGACAACTATGCATATAATGTGACATCACTTACCTAGAATGATGTGTGCAATTGTCATAACTGGCGACAGACTTATTTATGTTGTGTAATGTAAGCTTCCAATTGTTTTGATAAGAAGCAGTCTGCCAAGAAAATTGACATACTTCATTCATTGATGTGCAAAATAAAAGACTACATAAGGGGTTATTGATATAATAGAGCTCAGTTACATTTAATTTAGCTTAGACTGGTTTTTCATAGCTTATTATAGCACATTGGAAACCCTGCCGTAGTAAAGACTAACCAAAAACAGGTTAGTCATGAAAAACTGACCCAGGACCAATGACATAAATTGCCACAGTTGCCTCCAGCTTAGTGTGTGGAATGTTCCTGCCTTTAATTTTACAGAAATCTGGGAGTGCCCGAATTAAAAATAACAGTCAGGATTACTGACTTCCAAAAATATCTTTAAGTGTTTGGTGCTTTTAACAACTTAATTACAGTGAACAGTTGGATAGATAGATAGATAGATAGATAGATAGATAGACAGACAGACAGACAGACAGACAGACAGACAGACTGTTGAAGAACGACAGGTGAAAGCAGTTGGCAGTGAGGAGCGCAGGTTGTTCGCATGGCCTTTAGGGGGAGTATTGAGGCGCGTGGAGACTGGCACCGCGTCTGTATGAAGGGGGAGAGGCTGGGAAACGACGGGAGCACAAGCAAGAGAGAGCTTCGCAGTCTGTGGCCCTGTCCCCACGTCCTCGATGCCTGCAAACAACACATCGCCCTAACCGATAACAAGGACATTTAACAATATAACAATCCCGTGACGGCACCGCTTTAGCTTCCAAAATGGAGAGATGTCCATGGTGAGTCAGATCTTTTTTCTAGGGTGATCTGTCATGTTGTGTATAGGGCTGCTTTCTAACGCGGTTTCCGATGGCCAAACGTTACAACGATTATGACCGTTTGGCCTGGCGTTGCTGTGTTTTCTTTTTTTAATGAAAGACAGTTGGAGGAGTCGGATGTCATAAGCGTTTCTGCGCGCGGACTTCTCGCGTAGCGTTGAGCTCAACCTCATCTCTGCTTTAATGCAGCATAAGACCCGAGTTTTGACATGGCGAATAACCAGCGGTCAAATGCAACACCCTCTGTCCATTCACACCAGTTCAATCCTGCCGACCAGCTGTTGTGCGCTGCCGAAGTTAGTATCGTTTCGTGATGAATACGTCCCAGCGTCATGCCTTCTTTGAAATCTTTGTTTGCACGACTGTTATTGCCCTATAGGTCGAATGGATCAGCAAAATGTGTCATAATAGGAAAACAGCAGTCACCGGGTTGTAAATGCAATTGATGTTGTGCAAAACGCTTAAGTCATAATCTTGCCCATTTGATCATTAAGTTGCGCGTATTAGTCGAGCGCTGCTGCCCGTTTGAAAGGAGCGATGATGACTGATGCGCTGGAATGTTTCACGCATTATTCTCCGTATAGCGCGTCCACCGCAGATTTGGACCGTGTGAATGTGTTCAGGGCCTGTAGTGCGCTATCGTGAAGGACGGCGCTAAGGCTGTGTAGCCCACACTTGGCGGTCGGGTGTGACATGCTGTGTTGCTCAAGTATCCGCACACTGTTACAGTAACACCCTCGGCACGGTCACTGCTGCGAATATGGCACACACACACACACACACACACACACACACACACACACTGTTATGTAACGAAACATCTCTTAACGGCCTGTGGGAGAAATGCTGCATAGATCTTCTGGCAACCTGAACCTTCGATGAAGCGCTAAAATGATGCAGCCTGCATGAGTTATTATGCAGCGTGCATGAGTTATTATGCAGCGTGCATGAGTTATTATGCAGCGTGCATGTACTATTATCTATTGCGAAAATTCGTTGAGATTTGTATGTACACACACATACAGCGTAAAAGGCTTCGTTCTGGTTTCCGTAACATGCATATTTATGCACATTTAAGATCGAGCTTTGTTTCATGAGATGATTGATAACATACTAGTTCAAAAAAGGTTCAAATAAACACTGCGATCTTCATTTTGTATTATGCAACAACAGCGAGCGGCTGTTGAAATGTCGTGCAAATGTCCCGGAGGAATAAAAGCACGATACGGCTACAACACATATTACAAATACAACAAATGCATATTACCAATACAACCGAGCACTCCACGATCACGGCCTTCGATCATCTAACGGTGAAGAGTATATGCTGTCGCCGATGTATACGTGCAGCACCCGTAACAGTCGTTAGTGTGTTGCTGTCATTGTCCGTCATAATGCACAGGACGAGCGGATGCCGGTAATTGAGTTGAGAAGTCAGACATTAAGGATTTTTCTTCATCCATCACTTGATCGCATGTCATACGCCATTCATTCAATGGTATATCTTTCAGTGCTCATTTTGATCATCCACTTGCGGGTTTACAGCAGACCTGATGGCAATAAATGACTGGCAACCCCTCGGGTTACGTGTTTAAGCAGGTCGCAGGTTCATTTTTTGCTTATATAATTATTAATGAATTGACATGTGACGAGCTCCAATGTATTTTGACTTCTTTAATATAACCTATAACATGCCACAACTTACATTTAAGACAAATAATTGAAGTTTTTGAAAAATAGGGCTGTAGTGTATATTAATGTTCATATTAAATGTGCATATTATGTCATTAGTATTATTTGTGCAAAAGATTATTACTATTTCAATGATGCTGTTATATACAGATTCAGAGTAAATATGACTGTATTCACATTATTGTTAACATTGGGAAGTAGGTGTAGTAAAAATGATTCAGAAACAAACATTATGAATAAATGCAGGGGGAAAGAAAGGGATTCTAGGAATGAGTACATTATTTAACAATTTTACAATAGTAGATTTAACAATTTTATAGATCCTGTGGCATTACAATGTGTTTTTTTATACATTATAATGTGTTTTTTTATACATCAATGTGTACAATTTTTATACATTAAGCTCATCCTTCTAACCTTATGACTGACAGTCATGCTGCTATATCATTAAAAACTCAAAGCCTCTTTAATGGCAGGAGGGACAAGATTAGATGTGAAATGTTATTGTAATGTTACTGTTTCTTAACCTTTGTAACCTGTTTACCTGCTATCAATAGTTACTGTTAAGGAAGTAAAACACGTATTGATTTAAGATCTGCATAGCAGTAGCCTTAACTAACCTTGTGATTTCCATATCAACTTCTGTATTGGTCAGTGCTGGTTTATTGCTTATTGTTTGTGTGCTTCTTTCATATCACATGGCTCTGACCATGTTCAGCAGCAGAGATGTATTCTGTACTCTGGTCATTGATTTTATCTTGCATTGTTTTTAATTGACAGCTATTTTTGTCGACAGATCCAGATGATAAGAGGATACAGCTGAAGTCTCAGTAACAGACCTTTAGATTCATCAGGCCAGTCTGCTGTAATTGGACGGGATTGGACTGCCTGATACTCTGTGCACTGTGTAGTCTGAACTCAGAATTTTTACTTTGGCACATCTACCACTCTAAATGAATGTCTCAGAAAGACAGAGCAGGGCTGGGGCGTACACCAGAACACATACAGGTAAATATATCCACAAAATTCTCCTGTTACTTACCTAACCTTAGCTGACTGATTTAATGTCTTGACACAGATTGTGCATCATATGTTATGACATGTTGTTAGACCTGTGTGTTGTTATGTTTCTGTGGAAAACAAAATTTTTCATGTATTTGTATAGCATATGGTTTTTCATGGATTTTTCATGTAGATATTTTTCACACAATGACAGATAATAGTTCTTATGTCTGTCAAGTTCCAAAACAGAAAAATCATATGAAACAGTCTTATAAAATGATTTTTTTCTCCTACAGAATGTCCTGGATCAACGGCTTCCTAGTGGCCAGAGTGGATGATCGTAAGACCGCTTGGGGCGAGCGCAATGGCAAGAAGTCCAAGCGCAAGGTTGGCTCCTCTCTTTGTAATCCACGCTACATGAGCTGTCTGCGGGACGTGGAAGCCATGGAGCCTCCTCCCCAGCTGCCGCAGGCCACTTGGTCCGGAGGAGTAGGTGGGTTGGGTGGTACAGGCGGGGGCAACTTTGGCATGCGCTGTGGATGGCAGGAAGACCATTACGGGAAAGCGGGGAGTGGGGGGGAGGGTGTGGGTCTTAAATCTGTCGACCTGGGTTTCGAGGATGGTGAGGTGAAGGGACGGAAAGGGGACGGATCAGGTTGTGATGGCTCCAGTGATGATACGGCCAGTGGGGCGGGGTCAGTGACAGCGGCGGACTGCTGGCAGCGAGTGGTGCGTGTTTTCCAGTCAAAGAAGTTCCAGTCTCGCAAGCTGGAACGTCTCTACCAGCGATATTTTTTCAGGCTGAACCAGAGCTCCCTCACAATGCTAATGGGCGTGTTGGTGATCGTTAGCGGGGTCATGCTCACCTTTCACTGCGTCCATGGACCACCTGATGTGGTCTATGCCTCTGTCCTATCTGTGGCGATGGCACTTTTCTTGGCATTGATGGTGGTGTGCAACCGAAATGGGTTTCACCAGGACTACATGTGGATGGTCAGCTACCTTGTGATTGGAGTGCTTATCGTGGTGCAGGTGTTCGGGGTGCTGATGGTGGCCCCCCGCAGTGCCTCGGAAGGGATCTGGTGGTCCGTCTTCTTCATCTATATCATCTACACGCTGCTGCCTGTGCGGATGAGGGCGGCAGTGCTCAGCGGGGGAGTGCTGTCCTCCATACACCTCCTCACCACGTGGTGGATCAATCATGAGGATTTGTTCCTCTGGAAACAGGTAGGTCTGACCATTGTGGTCCTCCATTATGAAAGAATTGTTCACCCTGAAATGATTTAAAATTGTGTCATTACTTAATCTCCCATAATTCCTTACTAGTGTGCTGTTTTCTGTATGCAGCATTTGTTGGAAAAAAAATGAGACATTTTTAAAAAAATAAAAACAAAATTTTGTACAATGGCAATTCAGGGATATGTGTGGCAAAACTTCCAGAATTGTTAGAAATTAATGTCAACTTTTAAATACAAGCAGGCTCTTTCTGGGGAATCTGCAGTTTTATAAGCTTTGGAGAACCTGTGTTAGTTATTTCTTCATTATGT
>JBAJNP010010517.1:0-16281 GCA_036877545.1 Yasuhikotakia modesta
GAGAGAGAGAGAGAGAGAGATTGTGATTTCAGATGACGCCAGAATCGCATTTAAACGCTTTATAAGACGCATTTTATCCTCATCCAAGGTCACCGGAAACGATGCGTCCGGTTCTGCAAACACACGCACGCGCTACTTTAAATGTGATACATGTATCGAGCGCGCGCGCGCTCACTCTCTCTCTCACCCCGGTAATCCCCACCGACCGACCGACCGACCGACCGAGAAACGGGCAACTCACCCTCCGATAGCTCCAGCTCCAGCTCCGCGAGCCGCGCTCGAACCTCCAAAGGCAGCGGTAACGAATCACGGTCTGCCATTGCGATCCCAACACATCCGAGGCTCGGTTCCGTCTCTGTCTCCCGAGCTCACCGGTGTCACGCGCGTGCTTCACGGTGCAGAAACAGACCGCATCAGCCTCCGGTCGCCGCGCAGTTACCGGCGGGCGTGTCGGTAAGAAGCCGTTCCGCGCGTGTTTGCTCGGATCCCGGAGCGCCGCGGTGCCGCCGTGCCCGCCGCTGCCGTCGTGCTCACGTGACGTTGCTTTTCGAACCCGGACGAGGGCGACGGAGCCGCGTGCGCGCGCGCGCGTACCGACCGCTAACAGAAAGCGGCAGCTGCGCCCCGGGTGAACGTGGAGCGCGCCTGGGCATCAACCTGCGACTCCCAGTTTAACATTCATTTGCAATTTCATGTGGACCTAATAAATAAAACAACAACGTGTCGTAATAACACAACTCGTTAAGTGACTTTAATTTATTGCTAATTATTACTGTATTACAGTATGCATGTCAACGTATGTAAAACAAATGTTTTAATCGTTTGCCTTTATTGTTGTTTTATGTGTTTTGTTTAGTTTTTAAGGGTTTATGTGATAATACTGAAGGACTCGACGTTTAGAGTGACTGCAGCGCCTCCTGCTGGCGAGAGGTGGTGGTGACGCAGCAATGCAGCGCCAGATAAAGCGAAATAAATCATGTCACGGTGCATCTTATTAATGCACGATATTAATACAACGTTAATCGTTTAAAATGTAAACAAATGAAGCATGAACTCCATCGATTTATTATTATAGTATCAATAGTCTATTGACCAACTCACAGGAAATTACGTCATCTCTCTTTAAAACCTGTATTTTAATTTATTTCTCTCATTAAATGAGGCAGAATTCAAGCCTTGACCAGGAACTGCAGCTATTAAATTATCCCACATTCACTCCTACACTCCTGTGAATCTAATAATATTACACACGTGTTTTCAAGGCAATTGAAAAGCTTATATGTTTTCCAACCTGTTACTATTTTCATTATTATAGAATTTCCTTCAGTGTAAAAAGGTGGATACCTGCATTTGCATTTGTTTCTTAAAACAAGTTATCGTGTCATAAATGTAGAAAACTGTTACCTTTCCATTGTCACCCTCTGATATGACGATTGATCATAAATTAACCTAAAACTCTCTTTCAATACAAGTCAGATGTCATTATAATATTTCACCTTCGTGTTTTTAATAACATGTGTCCATTGTATGATAACCAGCCCCATCACGGACATCACATGTCCGTGCCTTTATCATAGGTAACTATGGTTACCATGTTCTTTCCATCTTTAGGGCGCGCGGGCGCTTGTCTCCGGGGCGGGTGGTTGTCGGGTTAAAGGATGGTCCATTACAGAGCACGAGCTGTTACCCAAACCACTTTCTCACCAGAAGCAGCCCCGTCGCCCACCTGCGCTCGGCGCGCAACGCGTTCGCATGCGTTTGTGAAGGGAGGCCGTGTGGTTATGCGAGCTTCGCATCTCGACTGCTCGGTGGTTCAGCACCGCGCCCGGATGGAAATGTGTCTTCCGGGGAGAAGCTGTTTTCAGCCAACGAGACACCGAGCGCAGCACGCCACACAGCCTGGACATCTGCAGCTTCCAGCTTGCGCCTGTCCGAGAGCGCGTGCGGTTTGAGACCCCATCTATGGCCAGACGATACAGCCTGCGTCTCACAGGAGGGATCAAGGGCTGTGGGAAATCTGACAGAGGCCCGTAGGAGCACAAACTCCAGCTTTTGCTATTTCATTCTGATCTTCGTGCCGTCATTCATGGATGTGCACGCAGAGGCGGGTCCGCCGCACGTGCAGACGGTGGATGAGCCACCGGGAGGCGCCACGGTCACTGTCGCTACCGAACAGGTTCAGGTCCAAACGGTACTGGGGTGTGACGGCGAGACCAGCGAGGATGAGCCTCAGTCGGGCGCTGGAGCTCAAGCGCCGGCGGCGGGCGACCCGATCACGGAGATCGAGAGCGAGGACGGTGCGCGTGCCGAGGCGGACACGCCGGGCAAACGGGGGCAAACGGAGACCGTGGGCTACAGCTGCAGCAACGAGAGCTGCGTACCGACCCCAGGATGTCGGATCTGCTTTCAAGGAGCCGAGCAGGTAAAGCTATTCAAGGGCTGCCTGCGCCCAACACGATCTTGGGTTTCCGTCATTTCTTATTGCTGCCTTGCGACGTCTTTGCGTCGCGTGTTTTTTGTCAATCACACGCGTTACGCCGCTTTAACTTTCTCGTTATTGGCGAATATTATATATTATCATATAAGGCCTGTTAACAGCAGAGTTCAGTGAGAAACGACACATTTAGATTCAGCACCTTGGAGAAGGACTGAACGCGAGCTAAGAGCTTCTGCAGGTAACATGGGGACGCATGTCGCGAATCCTCGTCGTATGTTTATTACGTCAAACCCTGGACACGTATCTTACATGTGACATCATTGATATGATGCTCTGATGTATGTTGTCCAGCTCTCTGAGGCGGCTTATGAATCTCTGTTAAATTTGTCTTATGGGAAAAATGTTAAAGCGTTATAAAAAAACATCTTAAATTTGTTATAGTCCCACAAACAGATGCTTTTAACAGATAAACTGACATGGACGGTGTGTGTGTGTGTGTGAGAGAGAGAGTGTGTGTGTGTGAGAGAGAGAGAGAGTGTGTGTGTGTGTGTGTGAGAGAGAGAGTGTGTGTGTGTGTAAGATGTCAGATCCATTAGAATACCTGCTGCTTGTTTCATCTCTAATGGTTTTCACTTCCTGCAGCTAATGCGCTTTTCCAAGTCGCCTTGTGTGTGTGAGTGTGTGTGTGTTTGTGTGTGAGAGTGGTGTGTGTGTGTGTTTGTGTGTGTGTGTGTGAGTGTGTGTGTGTGTGTGTGTGAGAGTGTGTGAGAGTGGTGTGTGTGTGTTTGTGTGTGTGTGTGTGTGTGTGTTTGTGTATGGTGTGTGTGAGTGTGTGTGTGTGAGTGTGTGTGAGAGTGGTGTGTGTGGGTGTGTATGTGTGTGAGTGTGTGTGGTGTGTGTGGTGTGTGTGTGTGTCTGTGCATTTCTTGTGTTCTCAGATTCATTATAGATCTAAATGAAGATGTTTCTGAAATGATTCATGAATACACAGATCAATCGTTTCTCTTTCACTCATTCAAATCTCTGTCATCACTCAAGTTCTGCTCACTTCACTTGTTTTCCTCATGCAGAAGACATGAAGCTCATGCAGAAGACAGACTGCTCTGGCCATCTGCTCCATTGCTAATGCTTCAACTTTCTCAGTTCCTGTTAGTGGAAGATACAAATAAACGTTCTTGGACCGTTTGTCTCTTTCTCACATGTGATATAATCGCTGTCACACAGTCACATTTGTCTGCAGGGTGATGTATTATTAGAAACACAGACGGATCTGCAAGCATCTTCATTTAATTTTATTTACATACATTTTAAAAGTAGCTTTTTCTTGTTCATTCTGATAATTCATAATTTCAGAATTAATAAATTAATTGAAGTACTTGAATTGTACTTCATGTTCATGAATGCATTTTTGCCCAGTTGTTTCTTTCAATTTATCATATTGTTGAGATGCAACATTTAAAGATGCTAAAGAAAATACAAATTGTTTTTTATTATTAAAAACCTATAGTTGAAATTCAGGGTAAGGTAAAGCATTTATTTAAAACATCTGTCATGTCTTTGCCCAATATTTACCCAGTTTTTTCATTTGTTCATTTTAATCGCCAAAAGTTATGGCCTGCAGCGCTAGCGTCTGAGTGACGTATCTGTGCTGTCCTGTGATTGGATGCAGGGGGAGCTGCTGAGTCCGTGTCGGTGTGCCGGTACCGTTCGTCATGCCCATCAGCAGTGTCTGCTCAAGTGGATCAGTGAGAAGGGGTCCTGGAGCTGTGAACTGTGTAACTACAGATTCAACATCCTACCTGTACATATCAAACCACCACAACAGGTAAACACACACACATTCTCTCTCTCTCTCTCACACACGGATGCAAACATCAAACGTATGCGTGTACATTTGTGTTTTGCCAGTGGCAGTCTGTCACCATGACTCTGGTGGAGAAGGTGCAGGTCATTGCTGTGTTTCTGGGGGGCATCTTCCTATTGGCTAGCGTGTCGTGGCTGCTGTGGTCAGCGCTGAGCCCGGAAGCGCTATGGCAACGCAGTGACATCCTGTTTCAGATCTGCTATGGGATGTATGCGGTCATGGACCTTGTGTGTATCGGTGAGACAAATAAACTTATACCTACAAATACCTGCATCAAAGCTGCAAATCTGTAACGTTCTGTAATTCATAATTAATTTAATAAACATTGAACTAATGGTCCAAAAAAGAAGAAATGCAGTTTAAATCAAACCCATGCTGTGTTTTCATGGAGTGGGCGGTACATAAATATTCATAAATATTCCTTCAGAGACTCTGAGTGTGTGTTAATGTGAGTGTGTGTTAGTGTGTGTTTGCTTAAGCTGATGAATGTTTGTGTGTTGCAGGTCTGATTGTTCATGAGGGTGGGGCTGTGTACAACGTTCTCATGCGCTGGCGAGCGGCTAACCTCCTCTGGGACGTTCAGAACTACGATAAAAGCCGCGACCTGGACAACACACACAGTCCACATCGCAGCCTGTGGCTGCCTCTCACACACACGCACACAGTCTCACACACCACCCGACTGGAGTCATCGCCTCTGTGTCCCCTTCATCTCTTCTCCATGTGCCTGAACGTGACCTCTGACCTCTCTCCACAGGAGCAAAGCTCGGGCGAGCTTGTCGTTAGGGTCACGTCAGTCTGACCTCAATGAAACTCATTCAGGGACCAATCAACTCTCCCTGCACCGTCCTGTGATGGGCGTGGCCAACAGATGGGAGGAGCCTCAGCACTGGGAGGAGACTTACTTGAAAAGCACTTTAGAAGACACGCAAACTGAAACTGAATCAAACATGGCATTGATTTGAACAGTGAAGCAAGTTTCTAGAGTCACCAACTCTGCATCAGTCTTCATCAAAGTTCGACTGCAAAACACACACGCACGCCCACACACACACACACACACACACACACACACACACAGCATCTGCAATGTAATACAGCTGTCCAACAAATGAATGTTCGTTTAAAACCTTTGTGTTCAGATTCAAAGGTTTGTCATTTCATCACTGCTGTGCGAGTCACTGCGCTTCATTTAAGTCCTGCATGGAGTCAGGTGGTCTTTTAAAGACACAGTAGATGATTGTTTTGCAGAACCACAAAATGTTCATCCAGTCATTGCATTTGGACCAAATGTGATGATAGGATGATCTACTTGTCCGTCAAACTATGTATGCATTCATGTACTGAAGGGGGCGGGATGTTGCGTTTTCAATGCTAGCTCGCTACTGCTAGATCGCACATCCTACCTTTCACTATCGTGTCCTTAAGAAAACACACTGGGTGTGGAGACCAGGCAATTTATAAACAAGCAGATAACTTTATAGTAGATGTATGTATGTAATATAACATTTGGGGACTGAGGGATTTAGGGAATGTATGTATGTTTAAACATTATAAGCACATTGAAAGTTTTACTGGAGAGGAATCCATCCGTCACGCTGATTCAAGCGCCGCAGATTTTTACAGAATTGGAAAAATTAGTTGGTTACAAAATTCTATTGATACACCAACCCTTGCATGTTTATTTCTGAAACATTTAGGCTAATTTACTAATACTCTCAGTGGCCAGTAGGAGTGTTGTGATTTACCACACTGTACGTTTAAATGCATTGTGTACATTTCTTCTCAAACTCAATGCACCCCAAATTTGATGAGTTTATGGGCTTGGCAGAGGATGAAATCTTTAAACACTACAGGAAAGATTTAACAATTCTTCAGACTAGTAAAGTCTTAAATAAATCATCATTATGATTTTAAAAGCTCCACTAGGAATCACAAAACCGTGGAAAACCTGACCAGCACATATTATTCGGTGCTAGCCAGCAAAAGATTTCATTCCGGGTCGTGGGATGAGACAGAGAACAGTGTGGCGGCTATGGATGTATATTTCAATGAATGTAAAAGCCTTTTGAATTTTGTTACATTTATTGCCTATAAACTAATACACAGTAAAGGTACAAAATGAGAAAGCTTCCTGTTGCTTTAGTGTTTTTTATAGGCTTAAAGTACAAAAATAGCATGACAGTCATTCTGGACAGTTCCAATAGTGTTCAATCAGAGTCCCGCAGTTACACAGAAAAGTTTTTAAAATTTACAGCTCCTCACAAATATATAAAATAAAATACAAACATTACACATTCTCACTGTCATATCAAACAGACTGAAGGGATCTGTGTATAAATGTGTGTTTTAAAGGCACTGGTTCATTTGACTGGAGTTTCTGCCTGCAGAATTTTCTAAGAAATGCGACTGGACTTGATTTAAAATGTTAATATAAAATGTCAGGAATAACAAGGCATCAAATAAGAAAATAAGACTCAGGGAATGCACTTGTCTGAATGGCACCATTTAAAACACAACCATTCAACTGAAGTGCCTGTTTTTGTCACAATATTGTCTTTGGTTAACATGCGATTCTTTTGTGTCCCTCGTTTTTTGTGATTTATAATTAATCTGTTCTTTTATCAAAGGCACATTTACATAAAGAGTGTGTGTGTGTGTATAAATATAATGGTTGTGAGGTTACAGGTCAGAGGTCACCAGTCGCTGCCGATGGACTGACAAGTGCTGAAGCGTTTCTTCACTATTAGACTGATGTAAGCCTTCATGAGTTTTGCGATGTCCATCACCTACACAACAAACAAAACAACAGAACCCATTTTTACACCGTTATAATGACATATTGGAAAAAAAACTAGTTTAACATTTTCTTAGTGCTGCTTGACCTGCTGCCAATACAAAGGTGTTCTACACGGTTGCCAAGGTGTTGCTATGTGGTTTCTAGATGTTAAATTTAAAAATATATATATTTCTAGGAAAGGCTGCTGAAAACTAAAATCAACACCCAAACAAACTATTTTGTAAATAATTGCAAGATGTCTGTTCTGCAGGTGTGTTAAAGACATTATTTTTGCATTTTTGTTGCTCTGGCTGTGTTAATAGGAGAAAAAACTAGATTGCCAAAACACCATAACACTCTCACAGCCAATCAGAAACGGGGGGTGTGTACGTTTCATGTTTGTTATGTTGCAGCAATGAAGCGAGGGGTGTGATTGATTGTTTGGTGTTGATTTCAGATGAGATGTAAACATGGAAACATTCATACCATGCTGGTGCTGAAGAGCAGCTCGCGTCCCTCCACGCTGATCTTGTAGATGTTGGGCTGTGGTGCACCAAAGGACAAAATAACCTCGTAAGGAAAGATCTCCAGAGGCCACGCCTCCCCGCGCTTGTACACACACACCCCCTTTCGGCTTACGCCCAACCACAGCTCTCCTGGATACGCCCCATCTACACACTGACAAACAGAAAAGTGTCTTTCAGCTTCTTACTCTCTGATGAAGCTTGAATGTGTGTGTGTGTGTGTTTACCTCTACGTCAAAGAGGGTGGAGCCATATCCCTGCCACTCCTTGACAAGACTCATGTATTTTTTCATGGCTTGCTCCTGATCCGTTCCCTGCAGCTTACGCCATTTCTCCACCAGACAACTTATCAGCCCCGCCTTTTCATCTTGTAGCCACGCCTCTATGACGGCGGGCTCCTCCCCTGAACGCTGGCGCCCCAGTGACCCCCGGAAACTCCGCCTCAATGTGCCTTCCAGGAAACTCCCCCTTTTCCTGTCAGTGGTGCTCCCGTTACCAGATGCAAAGGAGCGAGCGGACTGCTGCACCCGTGAGCGCAGACGGGCCACAGGAAACACCTGCTCCAACTCAGGCAAGGCATTCTGGGTGGTGTAGTCTCCTAATAGATACTGCAGCCGGAGAGCAGCCAGGAACTGAAGTGTCTCTTCTGGGGCAGGATACTGACCCTTAATAACAGCTTCATGAGCCTTAAAGAGACCAAAAGACATTAAAATTACTTCAAGGAGAAAATCAACCCTAAACGTGACATTTAGTGATGATGCCTTAGCTTTCAAAGCTGAAAGATTATCTAAGCAATTTCCTCAGAGATTAAAGTGATTATTTTGTTGAATTAAATGCAAACCTGCTCAAACATGAAGGCAAACTCCACGCTGTCAGTAGAAACACTTTCAGGCTCAGAGAAGCAAAAAAGTTTGAAGTAAAACTTCCAGTTTTCTCCTTCCTGTCCTTTATTCTCCAGCCTGACACAGAGCGAGAAACAAGCAGTTAAAGACTCTTAATCACACAGATTCTTACATGATCTATTATAAGAGTGTCGGTGGCTGTCAGGCGAGACTCACATCTCAAACTTGGCGAGAACATCAGCCACAACAGTCCTGCTCTCTATAGCTCGATCTGTGCTGTCATTGTGTTCAAACAGAGCAAACATGTTCTTACAGTCCTCCATAGAGAGACCTTTCAGCAGCTTCTCCACAACCTGAAGAACACACACACACACACACACACACAATGAACTTTGGTTTGACACAGCTAACGTTCTTTTAAAGTTCTCTAAAAGTTATTAAAAATGTCTTGCAGTAATCTTAACAGGACATTTTAATTGTATATTATATAAACATTATCCTTATCCTCTGTTTTAAAAATGTTACAGAATAAAAATGTTTGAATAATGTTCTTGTAACCAAGCACTAATGTTTTTTGAATGTTAGAGAACTTTTCGTACCTCTCCTGCGGTTGTGTGCGAGTTAATGGTGATTTTGCAGGACCCTCCTCCATGGCAGTACACGGTTGATGTCATTTCCTGTCTGCAGAGAATGGTCCTCAGCTCTTCCTGTGAGGGCACATGCTCTCGCCCACGCACCCGCCGCAAAGCATCTTGGGAAAAGGCAGCGTAGCGTTCCATCTCTGTTCCCGGGTACAGCTCTCGAGTCCTGAGTACAAAAATCACACCGATCATCTCTTTATGATTACCATAGAGAGCACACCACTTTTTAAAATGTTTGTTATCATTGTATATTATGTGCCGTTTCAGTTTATTTGGTATTAATCTGTGAACAGCGTACACTGTGCAGTGTGCACTAAGCCTTATATTTCACTACACTTCCTTTAGTGAGCTTATATGACCTTGTCTCTCGTTTTACGCTGACTAAATACACCAGAAGGGCACATGCTCACTCGCTCACTCACCTCTTCAGGTGGAATTTCAGGTATTTGAGAATGCTTCTGGAGGCGGGGCTAAACGTGCAGCACATGCAGGCTATGATTCGCCAGCCACTGATGTGGGCGGGGCCAGCGGGCTTTGGCGGGTGTGCTGTCTGTTTGATGAGCTGGCAGAAGAGCTCATCTCGGAGGGGTCGGAGGTCATGGACCGTCTGCAGGAGACTCTGGATGTGAGTTATGGGATTGGCCTCGTTCTCCAGCTGATGAAGAACACTGAAGAGCTTCAGGGCCTCAGCCTGCAGTGTGCCGTAGCTTCTGCCTGTATCAGCTGAAACACATACACACACACACACACTGCCTTCATATTCTGTGTATGTTGTGTTTGTGTTGCATGACATTGTGTTGACATTGTGTTGCACCAGTCTTTGTGTGTGTAAATATCTGTGTGTGTGTTACTCACAGCTGTACTGTGTGTCTCCATAGGGAAGAGGCAGCAGCGCTGTGTGTAGCGGGTGGTGTGTGTAACGCAGTATTGGGTTCCTCTTATAGATCTGCTCCACCACCTCTGAATTCAAACTGTTCTCCTGGAGAAACACACACAAGTGTAACAGAGTTATGTTACGAGGTGTGTATACTGTGTGTGTGTGTATGTGTGTGTGTGTGTGTGTTACCTTGATGTCCTGTATAAGTTGCTGTGTGTGTGTATCCATGAGTGGTTTGCTGTCGATGACGGTTTGCACAGCACTGGCCCATCGAGTGGCTTCTGTCTGCAGCTTTGAGTACAACCTGTATGAATGCTTGCGACCGAACACACTTACATTCCAGTAACCTGTACACACACACACACACACACGACAGAGTTAGAGAAAGTGTTGCGTGTCATTAAGTTTTTTGCTGTAGTTTGTTCATGCATGCATGTGTGTGCGTGTTTGTGCAATGTGTGTTGTGTGCATGTGTGTGTGTTTTTGTGCTGTGTGTGTGGGGTGTTTTTGTGCAGTGTGTGCGTGTTTGTGTAATGTGTGTTGTGTGCGCGCTCACCGGTCTCTTTGAAGACTCTCTCATCCGGTGTGATGACAGAACAGAGGCTGTTCAGCACTAATGATCCCAGTTTCAGAGCGTTTCTCTCTGACGTTTTATAATACTCCACAGAGTTATGAGTCAACACAAACCAGCGCTTCTTCAGTTTGAGATTCCCACGACTGCTGCCGCGAATCTCTTTATACAGCCAACCTGAAAACAGGAACACAGAACAGAAACACTGAAGCACAATCTGTGGTAGATATTATATCATTATTGCATAAGGTTGCATTTTGTTAATGTTCATTTTTGTCTGTCTAACTACGTTATATATTTGTTGTGTTATTTATTAACGGTTGTGTTTAGTTTCTGTTACTCAAACAACAAAATTAGGATTATAAAGTTCTGCTCTAGTTTAAAGTAAACTTTGACCTCTCACCTCTGATGATGAACTCTTGGCCCTGCACACGCGTGTCTCCTTTAGTGCGCTGCAGCAGCGTGATCCAGTGATGCATTTCCTCTGCAGACTCAGCCATGCAGTGCAGCACACGATGAGCCGTGATGATCACAAACGAGTTCGGCCTGAAGACAGAAAGTGTGAAAACGTTTTGCATCATGAGGCTTCACAACTGTTAGCCTGAACGGAGACTCTTAGCTCACTCATCTCTTTGGGACTGGAAACGATTGTGTTTCTTCTCTGTGTGTTTGAGATAAAAGCATTCGTTTATATTTACCTTTCTGGGTTGTCAGAGGCACAGACAGAGTCGATTATCCCCACATCCAACGTGCCCTGAAAGAATCACAGCAACATTACATCTCACACTGCGTGTAAATGAGGCTTCAGTGCATGTGTGTACAGATCTGTGTGTAACTCACCACAGCGTTCTGAGGATTCGCCTGTTCATCGTGCATCTCGCGAATTTCCTGTTCTGTAGACGTGTGAACCTGACTCAACACGCTGAACCAATGACTGCACAGCAATCACACAGAGACAGCCAATCAAAACCCTGTTCAACAGTCGTACGCCTCACGCGTGAACGAGCAGTTAAAGCGTGAAAACGCTCACCTGGCGTCCTCCGCTGTTTCAGCAATGAGGTGATACGTTCTCGATGGCATCAGTATGTCTATCCCGTTTTCCTTTCCTGTGACATCAATAATCTCTCTACAACCACAGACAGAGAGAAAAACACACAAGCATTAGTAATCTGAAATAAACGTTAGTTTAACGGTTAAATAAACATTACAGTGCATTACACACCAAGAGGAACATGCATCTTACTTGGCTTCGTGCATGTCCAGCATGCCTTTCATGCGTTCCTCCGTGTCGTTCTCGTAGTAGATGAGTTTGCTCTGTCGCAGGACGAACCAGCGGCGTCTCCAGTTGCGGCGGGAGAGTGTGGACGAGCCGCCGCCCTTCTTCATCAGCCAGCCCTGTTTGAGAGCCTCCTGTCTGCTGCGGAACCACAGGAACGTTTCGTCCTTTAACACACACCAGCGGCGCTTCCAGGAGTTTAACAGACCGCCTGCGACAGACAAACGTACAGACACACAGACAAACACACAGACAACGTTTTTCCACGTCCCAATGCAGCTACAATAATGAAGCTTTGTGTCATTTCATACCTTTAATATAAAGGAAACTGTGGAAATATGGAAGAGTGACACAGCTGTAGACGGAATCACGCCGGTAAGACGATTCATCATCTGTGTCAAACCTGTCAAAATCATCTTCACTGTCCTCAAACTGAGAGAGAGAGAGAGAGAGAGAGAGACAAAACAAGCACAAACATATAAATGATTGAGTTTGTGTGTTTCATTCATGCCAGTGTTTGAGACTCACTGAAGACTGTGGCCCGTCTGAGCTGAAGCGATACGCTCCAGAACTGACGCTGGTGCTGGTTGCCAGGGAGCTACGATGGTCACGTGACCAGGAGTCATTGTGGGGCGGAAGGCTGGGAGGTCGCATGATGATGCCGCCTTCATCGTAATCGTCAGCATCATAATCAGAGTCTTCATCAGGCGGGATGAGCTCCGTCTCCTCCTCCTGCACCACATGAGAGTAGGCGGAGCTGCTGCTGGAGGGTGGGCCGTGATAGGCTAAGGGCATTATGGTGGTCGGGACGAGAGGCGGGGGCATGCGATCGTTTGCGTAAGGATCTTCCTCTGAGGAATCGTCGCTGGTGCGGATTCCGCTAGTGCGCTGGCCGTCCGAGTGGCCGTGTTCGCTGGGATTTGGAGAGTCTTTAAACCCATCTTCCTCCACCCCCAGCCCTTCATCCACCTCCTCCTCTTCCTCCCCTCCACCTCCCGCCCTTGGCGAGCCCCCCGACTCTCCCAGCGAGCTCTCTATGTTACGCACACACTCGTCTATCTCGTCAAAGTTGAGCGAGGTGAGAAACTGCTGCGCGGCCTTGCAGGCCTCCTCCTCCAGCCTGCGCAGCTCCTGATCACGCAGCCGCTGCAGCCGCTGTAACGACTGCACCGTCAGGCTCTGCTCCTGAGCCTCTTTCTGTCGCCGGAGACCTTCGATTTCACGCTCCAAACGCAAGATCTCCTCCACCTGAGATGCCTGGTTGGCGTCACTCTCACACACAGCATCAAACACCTCCTCCACCAGTGAGCGCTCCGCTACAGCGCCACCCTCCGGTGGGACGCTCTCAGGTGGGCTGTCTTCTGCTGGAAAACTGCTGTTTTTATGCACCTGCTCCTCTAGTCTTTGCGCTTCCTCTGCCTAATAGAAGAGACTCCATTACCCAACATGCAGCATAAACAGATGTCACTACATTAGGTTGTATTATAAATCTGAGAACAATGCAAACAAAACAAATGTTAAAGAAATATTTTGTGTATAAAGATGTTCTAAGCTGTCAAAACGTTACCAACCGCTCGCACTAGAAGCTCCAACTCCAGCCGCCGTTTCTCGCTGAAAGACAGACACCAGAAGATTAAAACTTGTGCAGAGAGCAACTCAAATCAAACCCACAAGGTCTAATAAAGAATAAGTTCTTTTAACTACTTAAGTTAAGCTATATTGGCTAATATTTTTGCTTGTTTTCTCCACAAACTCGTTCCTTTCATCACTCAACAGCGGCAGGTGCATCAAAATTAGATTCAGAACCTGCCAGAGATCTTCCCTCGACTCTGATGTCTCATTTTATCTCATGTGACGCTGGAAGATCAGAAGATCAAGGGCACAAATAACACAATACTGATGAAGCCGATTCGCTTCGTAAGCAACATTGAATCTGCTTGCAGGCAGGAAGTTAAATACCTGACGCAGCTACACCAGGACCTGAAGACTGGATATTATACTGAGAACTGTTGTTAAGATGTTTAGCAACCATTAAAAAACAATCTATATTTTTATATTTTAACTCTATGATACCTCTTTCGTGAGACTCAAAACCACGACCCTACTGTTGCAAGCGCGCTGCTCTAGTTTTTGAGCTTCAGAAATATGTGCATAATAAGAAACGTAATGTTGGGCCACCTCTCCAGTGCCTCTTCTTCTGCTTTTCTTCTCCTCTGTTCATCTTCTTCTCTCCTCCTCTTCTCCGCTAGAAGGTGAGAGTAAAGCCGTCGTGCCCTTTGACCTCTGAGTCTCTTCTGTAGGGTGACGGCGGCCCAGCGCATCATCACGAACCGCCGGCGCCAATACAGCGCGCGGTAGTTTTTCTGAATGACCACAATGCATTGCAGTAGACGCTTGTACTGCCTCCTACAGCCACCAGAGAGCAGAGATTGAGCAGAATGAGTGAATGTGTGGGTGTGTTTGTGCATAATGTGTTTGTGTGTGTTTGTGCATAATGTGTGTGTGTGTGTGTGTGTGTGTGTGTGTTTGTGCATAATGTGTGTGTGTGTGTTTACCGTGCTCTGTAGCCCAGTACATGAGCCTGGATAACAGCAGCAGCTTTGAGAACTTCCTGTTCCCTCTGTTTCTCCAACCGAAGCTCCAAACCTTCTTTCAAAAACACCTACAAAAAGGCCAATCAAAATCCACCGTTCACACCTGATCCACCAATCATGAATGATCTGGATTCCAAACACACTCTGGAAAGACAGTTTTGGAAACTCATGCTTACTTTAGTTTTTCCAAGTTGCCACTCAGCGCTGCTGTTGTCATAGCGCTGCAGCAGGACATGGCACCGCCCCCTGAGGTCATCTGATAAAGCCATGCCCCTCATCAGAACATAGTACCTGACAAACAGAAAAGCAACATTATTTGTTATTACAAAGTGTGTGTGTAAATTTTTGGATTTATGTGTTTTTTTTAAATGTGTGATGTTTTTATGATGACATTTGAGGTGACCAATTGTGGACCAACCTGCAGCAGAAGTCCTTAAATGTTCTACGAACCGGAAACCCAGAACGTCTGATCTTAACGGTCTCCAACATCCCAGAATATCTCAGCTGGTTGAGAACTACAGACTGCTCAAACTGATCAGGCATCTGAGAGAGAGAGACACAGAGATTAATTTACAATCTAAATTAGATGTAATTTCTGGTTTCTGGTAATAAAGATCGGTTGGATTTGACTGGATTCATTCTTTAAAAACACTAAGAGGGTCACCAACACCCCTCTCCCTGTGACCTCTGACCCTGTGTGGGGGTGAGGTCGGAAACGGGGCGCTGTGATCCCCGCTTCTAAATGTCATCTCTGTGGAAGACGGGATGAACCGCAGCGACTGACGAATGAAAGAGAGATGAAGAGATGAGTGCTGAATGAGCTCTCTGAGAGCGAGGTCAACACACACACACACACACACACACACACACACACACACACACACACACTGACATTGATCCTGTCTGGATTCTGTGACTTGTGCTGCATGTATCAGTATGTTAATTTGCCACTGACAATAATGAATGACTGTGTGTGTGTGTGTGTTTAATGGGGGAGGGAACTTGGTTAATAACAGTTGCTTAAATTCAATGCCTTTAACTCTTTTCAGCTGCTTAAATACTTCTAAATAAAACATTATTTACTAATAAAACTTCAATAGAAATACAATCATTTTGCTGACAAAAACAAAAATGTATAGAAATGTTCATCAACAGCTTTAATGGCTCTACATCTCAACAGATAAACAGACTTCTATATACTTGTATACTACATACATCTATGTACTATATAATATGTACTACATATTAAATATACTACCTATAAGGTAGTACTATAGATCTAAAAAAACTATCCCGTAAAGATTCAGTCTTCTGCACAAACTCAAACATTACAGCATCAGTTCTGTTCTTCTGAAGTAACATTTATTTCTGCCCGTTAAGAAACAACGTTTCTCACTGTACTGCTACTGTTTGTTAAGTTAGTCTAGTAACATTTGCCTCTTACTGTACGGATGCGTGTCGATGCTCATCCTGTCACCAGCAGAACCTCTCAGCGACTGCAGAACCACAACAAACTGCAGCCCAACCGGTCATCTCACACACACACACACACACACACACACACACACACACACACACTCCCATTCACACACTGCCGTTACCATGACGACCAGAGCCATGCTGGGCTAATTTGTGCATAGAGGGGGAGGGGGGTGTTGGGAGAAATGCATTGTGGGTAAAAAAGGGGTAGAAGCCCACCCAGCTGTTTACATTCAAATAAAGTGAGAAGAAAGGGAAGAGCAGACGTGATTGTTAAGGTGGTTTTTGTGATAGTACTCAATATTAGTTATACTCTCTTGTAGACAGTTCACCCAGTTTATATTATACATCAATATTCACCCTCATGTCATTGCAAACCTGTATGAGTTTTTTTTCT
>JBAJNP010010519.1:0-16279 GCA_036877545.1 Yasuhikotakia modesta
CTCTCTCTCTCTCTCTCTCTCTCTCTCTCTCTCTCTCTCTCTCTCTCTCTCTCTCTCTCTCTCTCTCTCTCTCTCTCTCTCTCTCTCTCTCTCTCTCATAGAGTGAGTTACTGTGTGTTATGTGTCTCTTAATCTCACTCTATAACTGAACTCTGCATTACTAACCATAAGCCATAAGAACTGAAGGACAGATAACGGACATTAGCACTTGTTCTTTTTGCTAATCACAGATCTTCATTATTTTTATCACTGTAGATAAGATGAGAATGAGGGTAACGGGTGTTAGTCCTGGATCAGCGTCTAGCCTGAAGAGCTAAATGGATAAATAATGAAGGTGAGTGTAGTAAGGTTGAAGATAATGCATGGGGGCCTCAGGCAGGCTGTAGGCCAGTGTCAGGCTGAAGTGTGTGGTTCTCCAAGTCAACTTTAGACTACCTCAGACTGTACATGCACCAGAACCGGCTCATTTATTATGCAGTGATGTTTAACAAGTAATGAGGGTTCCAAGGATAGTTTCAGAAGGGCAGATTTTCTGGATGGAGACCAAACAAACAAATAAAGAAGTTAAAATCATAGTTACAGATCCCACAGTGAATTATTGCAGGATGAATCTGTGATTATGGTTTTGGAAAGTGTGTTTGGTATTGAGAAGGTCAGCGGAGATAATTTATATCTGCCTTAAACTTTGGTCAGACAGACACAGTCTTAGACCTGTGTTTTTTCATGGTGCTTATTTTTAAAAACCAATGTGAGTCTTGTCTGTCGTGCCCTTTATTAGTGATACAACTTATTTTCTTTTTAAACTACACATTCTACATTCATATCTATTGCATACTGTATTAATTGAAAAGATGTTGTGAATACCAGAATACTTGATTGTGATTGGTCGGTGACAGCATTTTGTGGTCGAAGGTTTTTGTAGCTGCTAAGTTGTATAATTGACTGTTGTCCCTGGCAACCAGACACTGAGCAAGTTTTCTATCCTAAGGGTCTTAATATTGTTTTATTATGTCCATTATTTTTCATGTCCATTTTTTCCATTATTTACTTATTTAATAAGGAGTTGTGTAATATGTGTACTGTGTTATTGCATAATAATCCCTTTTATGCTTATACTAGACCTTTCAGTTTAATTCTAAATCAATAAAACATTTGCTACTGTTAGAAAACGTGTTTGAGCTATTTTGATGTTCAGCTACTTTGAAATTCAAAAGTCACTGATAAAGAATGAACACAAAAATCCACCAGTCACTGTATTTCATATCTCATGGTTCCTTTATCCATTAGTTTGTCACTCATTCTCTCCCCCTCATCTTCTTCTGACAGTGAGCTGTTTTTCGGCTTCACTGCAGTTGCACATTTTCTGCTAGTTCCTGGAGATGTTGCACCACCTTGGAGCAGAGCAGAGGTCACCGGACAGGCTCGGTGTAAAATTGAAGGAAGGCATCTGTGCTCTTCTGACTCTCCTCTGCTCCCCAGCAAGAACTTCACAACTCATCCCTCGCTCCTGCTGACGGCACAGAACCGGAGTCTCCGTCTCTCAGCGGAGCTCGTGTCCGTCCTGTCAGTCACAGAGTCGAGCGGAGAAAGCCACCTGCTTTTGCTACATTTAGATAAAGTGATTAATGTGCTCTAAATTTAAAGCGAGGTTGAACATCACGTGTAGAGCTAGAGTTGTACAGCACTGAGCTAAGGACGAATCTTGTATCATAACAAATATAGCAGTAATTGAAGTACAGCAGTTATTTTACAGTCATTTTTGGAACTTTATTTACACAGCTTTTAACTGTTATGTTAATATTTAAACATATGCACACACATACATGCACATGTTTATAGTGCTGTGCCCATGATGATTTTGTGTGTGTGTTATATTCATTACATATGTGTGTGTGTGTGTGTGTGTGTTATATTCATTACATGTGTGTGTGTGTGTGCACGTGCAAACCCATGAGACTGATTACATTTAAAACATTTATCGATTTATCATCGATAACAAGGAACCGTATCGAACAGAACTGTATTTTAATGGTGGACGTGCCCTTTTAAAGGACACGATTTGAATTTGCACAGACTCGCCCCCTGTTTTGGCGGCTCATTGGCATGCGTGATGCAATTTGAAGTGTGGAAATGTCAGTTGCTGATGGGGGAATTTAAGTCTTCCCAAGATCACAGCAGCGTTCTCTTTGTTTAGGAGAAAACATTCTGCGTGAGGCCGGAATCTGGACACAGCAGAACAGATTATGGCGCCAAATCACGTCTCAGCTGCAGACAGCCAGCCAGCCGGCACATTTATAATTGATCTGAAGGGTTTGAGTCCGTCATACAGGAACACTCGGGCTGTTGGCATGCGTCTCGTGCTGCTGCGGCTTGTCACATGGGATGCAAACTTGCATCATAGTGGCTGTGGTGCTGGTGTTGATGACTGGCTGTGTTCAAACTGTGTTAAATCTGAATTGCGTGACTGCTTGTGTGATGTTGCACATTGCGTCCTGAAAGATGAAACGCAATGATGTCTGACTGTTCAGAATAAAATGCTCAAACTATTTTCCTGGGCAAACTGCGGCCTATCTAAACAAATGCACCTGTGTGTTTGCGACTGCTTCAGCATTGCATGCTTTTAAGCACCAAAATTTTTGTTTTCTTACTTATTTCTGTCAATGATCTCCTCCAATATGTGTTCCTGCAGTGTTTGTATGTAAAGCGATGCCGTTTTTGTAATATATGGTCTTGAGTCGTGCAGTCAATGAATCAGATTAGCTAATTTGCCACAATTTTAACTCCACAGGAGTCAGAGTATCATTTTAGAGGCTCCCTAATTGCAAACTACTTCAAAGGAGTTGCTTTCAATGATTTATCAGTGTCCTCAATAAAAGGTTATGGAAGTGATTAGAAGATGCCCGAGGGTGTTTCTGAAAGCGCTGGTGATACACACCCGTCTACATGAACACTGAGCTCTCTTGTCATCCTAAGACACTGATGGATAAATATTTCAACCTCCAGAAATGGCCATGACCCACACACACACACACACACACACACACACAATATATGGTGGTGTGGCACGTGTGTGTCTATATGTATATGTATGTATAAAAGCGACCTTGTGTGTGTATAAGCATTCCTATAATGTTCCCTGTAGTTTTAAAGATTTGCTCTTTGATATTTACAAATTACACTATTTTAAAATTTCAGATTTTTAAAATTTGATGATCTTTTAGACAAGGGAGGAAGTTCTTAATTTTAAAACCTGCAGGTTGTTTACATTGTACACAGAAGTCTTTAGTTGTACAGCTAAACCCAGACATACTCCACTATCAACACAGGCTGCAAAACTGGCTGAAATCCAGTGGCTTCTCGGCTAATTGTGGCAGTTGTTTGGCTCGTGCTCAGAGGTGGTCAGTTACCCCTGGCCTAGCATTTTCAATCGTCTCTGTGATTACCCAGTGGGGTTAGCTTAGGGTAAATGTGTGCATGCAACCCCACCTGTGTTCTTTGCCCAACACGTATCCCATAATTCACTTCCCATGTAAATTACAACTGTCCTTTTCCACAGATGTGACAGACAATCGTCAGTGAGAGATGCCTCACGTCTGTTTCATTCAAGGTGATCTGGAGGTAAATACTTACACCACCGTTTTTCCTGCAAACCGGCTATGCTTGCCCTCAACAGGCTGTGCCAGAGCAGGGGATGCTGGGTAATGAGACGGCATGATTGATCTGATGTCTGCTGGCTGGCTGACTGCCAGACCTGTGCCGCCCGCTTCTGTAATGTCCAATAACTGACTTCGACAAGCTTCAAATGCAGAGAGAGTGAGAACGACTCCTGCTGCTACTCAGCTCAAACCTGACAGGACGATTAACCCTTCAAGTGCCGCTTATGTTTCCGTTAAACTGAACAGGAGGTTGTGGTGTAAGCTATGCCACTTTATATTAACTTGTCCTCTAAGCAAGAAAGAAAGAGAAACTACTTCATTATATTTTAATATGTTTGAAATATATCTTATACTTAACCTACATTAGGATAAAGTGTCCTTCAGATATTTATTTATAAAAATTGTCCAGTGACACACTTGACATGCTAAAATGTCTCAACTTAGGGAAATGGGAATGTCTGAAGTTATTATTTTGCTGTATATATGTTACATTTACAAGCATTTAGCGAACACTTTTATTCAAAACAACATACTAGGTTAGGAGAACAATAAAAGGTGTTATTTTCAAAATCTAGCCTTAACAGAATAATACTCAGAATATTTGTTTTAATGTAGTTGAAATAGTTTTTGAAACGGTATCTGTGATAATATGTCCTTATTTTGGTGGCAAAACCAGTGACACTCATGTTTTTTTCATGTTCCTCTGTTCCTCACCCCTTCAAATCAGCTTGTTGTTCACAAGATTTTTCATTTTTTGGAGCTGTTCCAGTCCTTTTATCGGTACACTGACACAGAAACGCTTTTCCGAGCATCTGTAGGGTGTGGATAAAACGCAGCCAGAGTGGCGTCATCCTGGTTTAAACGCTTGCTCTCTTGCCAGCTTTCAAAGCCTGATGTGCCCATGGAAAGCTGTTCCCCAATCAGAAATGCATGCAGAGCGGTGAGAAGGTTGCTTGAGCATAGAAATGTGTAGAGTGATGAGAAATATAGAGTAGCTGAGTTTCCTGGATGGACACAGTAGAGCAGAACAGCTTGGCTATCGTTGCAGGTTCACGTCTTCAGTGTTGATGTTGAAATAAAAAGCCAGAAACATGATGTGTTATCCTAAACCTGATCTCAAGACATGGTTGGCTATGATGTAACCAATCACAGAAATCTATGCGTAGATCACAGACTATGTTTGAATATTGTGTACATATGGCATATGGCTGGTTAAGCTGGTCTAGCTAGCTGGTTAGAAACAACAACATTGTCCTTTGTGCCCTAAATAAAAAGTAAAAATGAATCTGGCAGTATAATAATTTATTTTAGTGCTAAAATATTTGTTTCTTTTTTTTACTGTTTACTCATTTGGAAGACGTTTAATGTCCTCTTAGGAAGACATTAAACGCTAAATAATAGAATAATAGTATTTAGCATTCTACATTTAGCATTTAGCAAGTGGTTCACCAAAAAATCATTGGATCATTTTCATCTGACAGCTTAATTTATTGTATTTGCGTGCCATAAATAGTCAATTGTGCATGTGATAGAAGACTGGAATATGATGTTGTCGCTTGCGGTTTATTTTATGTGAATCTAAAAGGCTTTTAACCTCACAAAAGCTTCACTGAGTTTCCTGAAACCTTCATCAAAACTCATCAATTACTTCCTTAGTGAGGTACGTTCCTCCATCTCCTGCCCTGAATAGCATCTCTTAAAAATAAGAGCATCAACAAAGCTCAATTTCCTGTCGTCATCCGCAGAGTTTATTTTCTTTTTCTCCCCTCCCACAATGCATCTCTATACAGTTTCTCTCTTTGGGGGTTAATTCAGTCTTTTGACCCTATTGTCAACAGTGTCTGTTTGTGGTTGGAGGGAAAATGAGTTTGTTTCTCTTCTGGCTAAACACAATGGAAAGAATTGAACTCGATCGGTTATTAGGAAGATGATGTGTTGACCGTTTCCCAGAATGCCCTGTTTTTATGGCCAAATTGTCACGCCAAACAAGAAGAGAATGACAAAAAATACAGGCTGCTTTTTCCAAGCAGGTCCAAAGAACTTAAATGAGTTCCAGGTACGTAGTAGAGAAACCTAAAGCTTTCTTGTTTGATTTAGCAGATGGACTCTTTTCTGGAAATTCAGAACGAACATCATTACAGTTGAATGAGCTCATATTTTTCCCCCCACATCAATCAGTGTGTCAGAACTAGATATCGGGAATGTGTGTCACAGTACTGGCAGGCCAATATAGTTAAATCAGAATGTATTGTTTTGAGCTTTTGACAATGTGATTAGTTTGGGTGATAAATTAGTCTGGGTTGTTGGAGGAAGATGATTGCCATAAACTGAGTCCTCTGAGTAATACTGACGTAGTTTTATATTGTGTTGTTGTTTTGTCTCATAAAAGTAGCTGAGTTACAAAACTGGAAATGTAATGTAATGATACGCAGTGTTTTAAAGCACAGAGTCCATGTCTTGTGAAAAGAGTTTGTCTGTCATTTTACAAGGATTTTACTGGCATTTTTCCCAAAACATGTATACTTTTTTTTAAACTGAACTAATTGTGATATTTATTGAATATTTAATTGTGGATAAATGTTTATAACAAAATTTTTTAAACTGTATGTAGGCATGTTCTAAATTTTGGTGACAGGGTTGTTTGAAACAAATAAACAACAAAACACTCATATAAAACAAACATATCATCTAACAGCTCATTTGACGCATATTTTGACGTACTATTTTGATGTCAGGGATCATTTTATAAGTTAAGCACCAACCCTATTTTGTAAACCAGTCAAATTGCCAAATAAAGTATCAATTTCTAAAGTTAAGCTCTGTTGTTGCATGTTGCGTTACAGGCTAACAGGCTTTAAAAGACCCACAGCCCCAGACCTCAGCCCTCAGCTTATGCAGAACAGCCTGCCCCACAGAAGTAAGGTGAAATATTTCGCCTTGACAGTTTACAGGCAGTGAGTTTGCCTGTGAGCATTCGCACACCTGTGTGGGACGCCAGCGCGGGGGAGTTCAGAACGTCCATGTCTATTAACAGCTGTGCAGATTGTAGGTTTGCATTGTTCTTTTCTGTTTGTGTGTGATTCTCATGATGTCCACAGGCTGTATGCTAACAAGTGGCGCCGTACCGTGTCAGTCAGTCATCTGTGTCTTTTCTGGCCCTTGGAGCTCAACTTTTACCTCTAAATTAATTCCCCAGAGGCAAAGTGAAGACGGTAGTGGCCCGAGGAGAGCTCAGCTGATGTTGAGAGCAATTGTGTCGCGACTCACTATGCCTCTGGCTATCTCCTCTCACTCTACACACATACAGTTCTGCACCCGGAGCCGCTATAACGCATTTGCCGGATCAAGGATGTACCACTTAGCAATTTAGGGTTTCCGGACACCTGTTGGATTTGTGAGTTAATTCATTTGTTGTTTAGGAGTGATATTTTAAGCATCATTTTTTTACACATCTTAAGGATTTTTTTAGAAGCCAAGAAAAGGGAGATCAATTATTATGAGGCACAGACAATGGCTTCGTATCAGTTCTTAACGGAGGCCTGTTTCCATACGCTGGGATTTGCCACATTGTTTGTGCTGTGAAACCTCAGTGAACCAGGTGTATGTTGATACACACATATCTATACTCTATTTTAGCATTATTAATATAATCACAATGTTTTATTTCACTCCTGAGAAAAGAATGGTTGTATCTTTACTTCTTATGTCTGAACAAAGAGGAAAACATTAGAGTAAGACACCCCAGCTCCATCTTTTGTTTGTTTCAGGCCAACTGAATCAAAGTCAATTCACAGCAGCCAGTCCAAAGCACAATGTCTACACAGCCGTGGTGACCTTTAGGGACCCCGGCAATGGGGGGAGAGACAGAGTGTTCGGAACTGCTGAAAAATTGCTTCTTGTCCTCCAGCGAGCAGTGGCTCGATGCCACAATGATTCAGTCGCGTTCCCTCATTTTCAGGAGGGCAGGCTTGGAGTCACCACACCATAATACAGGCCTTGAAGGTCAGCTGATGAGGTCCGTCAATGGCACTGAGGATTTTGGTTCATTAGGTTCACCTCATCCCAACAAAGATCTGCGAGGGTTGGCTGGAGTTCACACACATACATGAGCTCTCCCTGGGAAAATTAGGATAGAGCTCTTATCTCTGAGGTAACTTTAAAAGACAGGAAATGGGAGAAGCGTGTAGTGCAATATGTTTCTGTCATGGTTTCACATGCTAGTGGTTAATCTTCTCTGATGGGTTGGCAGAGTTTCTGCTTGCACTTGAAAAAAAACAGATTTTCAAAAATATTTATAAATGTATATATTTAGATTAGAACTCTTGTGATATATTTGTGTGTATATATTGTTATGCACTGAAGAAACACTTTGTCACCCAACAATAATCGCAGCCTCGGTTATTTACATGACACATTTTTCACATCATTCTTTCTTTAAATATTTTTTATGTGCTTGCATTATAACATGTGATGTCACCTCCGCCACCTTGCTGTCACTTCCATTCACATCTAAGAAATGCACATTTGTCAAAGTAGCTCTACTTTTGGTGGCAGCTCGCTTCCTCTCAGTTTCTGAATTCATTGTATTTGTCGTGTGGGATATATTCATGTAATGTACAACTGAAAGTGATGTGTATTATCCATGAGTTCATGCATTATACAGACTGTCTGGCAATGTACTGAAACAGGCCTGATGCATTTTGCATGAGGTTGTTTGTTTTAATAAGAATCACAAGATAAGAATCATCTTTCTGTGGCCTTAATTTCCCAGAAGTCTGATTGTAGTATGAATGCATTACAAATGATCCAAATAATTGCTCAGAAGTTGTTTTTTGTAGCTCAGGACATTAAATAGAATCAATGCGTTCCATTTTCACTTACTTTAGTGTCATTTAAATGCAGCTTCCTAATGTGTACGTACATTCAATTGTTTAAGAGCAATGTACAAAGCTTAGATCTTTGTTGACATATTGTGATAATGTAGAGGTATATAGTTTATGTGAACAGTGTTCTTATTTAGTTTAATGTTGATGAGAAATATTTGAGTTTGCATTGAAATATTTGATTGTTAGCTTTGATGTGTTTGCAATTGTTCCTGTATACTGAGTTTACAGGAGCAAAATTTGAGAAGTCCAAGAGATATGTAATAACATTTCAGTTTGGTCTCAGTTTAGTCTCATTGGTGTCTAGGAGAAGCAAGTGAGATATTGATAAGATCTTGTTTGTGATGGTTGGACATGAAGTACACCATGCCAATATGTACCTCAAATCTTTAGAAATGTTTATCTGGACACAGAAAATAGAGTTTTAGACCAGTTGTTATACCTCTGAGTGCTATCTTACACAACTGTCAGCAGAGTTTTACACAAGGGAATTATGGGTATAAATGTGGAGCAGAATGTTGTCAGTCTCCTCATACACTCTCTGTGCTTTTGTTTCATCTCATCTGAATTATTTTGAACACGGGCGAGACGGCTTTGTGTGAGAGTTCCACTCAAGCTGAGGGGGGCGGTTAAGCACTGACGCTAGCTCTCCAGTCAGGCAATGTCACAGACCACAGACATGGCTTCCGTTCATGTCCATTAGGCAGCCAGTGAAGTTTAGTTCTCCGCCACTCAAGACGCCTTCTGTGTATTACTGAACTGAGACTGAGAAGTTGTCTTGATACGCTCTCTGTAATGAAGTCTTAAAGGGGACGTGTCATACATTCTTAATACTTATTTCCTACTGTGTGGTTCCTTTATAATGTTGGTAAATGTGGTTTGATTTGTGCCAGAACCAGTAATTATATTTTTATATTTTATGTAAGTATTTTTTTGTTTTTTTTATGACCAATAGAATGACAATTTTAGATAAATGTAAATACCTTATGTAAAAATGATATGTAAATTATTCTCTCGCATATCAAATAAGTAACAGCGAATTTATGCACTTGTAAGTTTACTGCGAAATTTAATATAATGTAGTGCAAAGTGTTGCAAACTTTACTAAGCTGTATTATTGTATTATTGTGACGGTTCACAAGCAATCTGCAGTCAAAGTGATTCTGTGGGAGGTGTTGAAATGATCACAGATCTTTGTTTTTTTTTTTTTAAAGTTTTGGTGTTCAGAACTGAGAGCACCTATTCATTGTGACCAGATGGGCCAAGTGTCTGAATACCAAACAGGCTTGTAGACATATAAATGTGGGCTGTGAGGTATTCAAGCGTTCAAATGTGGTCGTAAATGTAGTTTAGTTAAAATAAGTGTTTATTTTGTGTGCGAATGGAGGAGGAAGTTTTGAGTTCTTACAGCTCTTTAATCTTAAAAGATGAAGGGAAATTGATGCCTCAAGAACTGCTGTAAATATTATCGTGTCATAGGTGAGAATATTCGTGATTTAGTGTGTGTGTGTTAAAAAATCATTTTAATACGCTAGGTGTGAAAAAAGAAAAAGTGAGAAAGTGAGGCAACACGTATAAAATTTGTGAGAATTTTCTACCTGTGATTATAGATAACAAGTTTGAGTCAATGAATTATGACTCCTGGTGCCTCTCATTTCTCCATCTTCATTTTATTGTTCCTGTTCTTTTGTAACCCCTGACTTGTTGTCTCAGAATTCACTGCTCATCGGTCCCAGGCTGTGGGAATTTTGATGCTTGTCAGCCAACAGCCCAGCACATGTTATATTGATAAATCTCTCCTCCCAGTAAACAGAAGTAAGAGGGTTTGTCACATCGCCTCAGATAATCCTTGTGTACACAGCATTTGTTTGGTGCGCTTAGTTAAAGCTTTTTCCAAAGATTTTTTGTCAGGAATACTTGTGGTGCAAGAAGTTAAAGATATAAGAGAGAAAAAAGTAACAGTTTTTTAATAAGCCATTTGTTCTTCAGTCCTGAAATCATCCCATTGGAATTTCCTCAGAAATAGGGGATTAATATTAAACGCACATGTGTCTGGTCCCCCATTCCGACTGCCGGCAGTTCTTCCTTTAAGTATTCACACTAAGCTTCCAACACGTCTTATGCAACATTCATAACTCAGGTATGTGGTCTTAAAAACAATGAGTATTTGGCTGGGAGCGTCATGCATGAATCATGGCGCAAGAGATGCCGTGAGATAAAAACAATAGCCTTGAAAAAGGAATTTTTGGTGCACATCAGGAAGCAAACATGGAAGAGCTGGAGAGCTATGAGCTCAGCACACAATGTGAATTATTAGATCCCGTCTCTGTTTTGTGCCAGTGCTGAGATGCTACAAACAGACTGTTTACTGGGAATTAATTCCACACATAGTGTCTCTTTCTGTATTTACTGACATGTAACAAAAGATAGTGGTTCTGTATTGACTTTTAGATGTAGGATTTGGATTCAAAGGAGACAGAATTGTAATTACTGGATGGACCAAGAGGGTCTGTCAGGACTTCTCTAAACAGGAGGCTTATAAATAACACTTCACTATGAGACAGCTGGACACATTTACATTTATTCACCTTGTAGGGCTTCTAGTTGAAGTGGCTTATAGTGAATTTAAAGTACATGTTTGATCAGATCATTGTGGGAATAAAAAACAACAATCTTTCAGCTGTGACCCAACTGAGATAATGTAAACTGTTGAAGATGGGCTAAAATGTTAATCTCCCAAATGTTAATCTCCCAAATGGGCTGGGAATACATGTTATTTTTTAAAAAGTATTTTGCATTAGTGTGAGGTTTGAGAACACAGTGAGGTCAGATAAAAGATCAAGCTTACAGTGTAAAATTCGTTTTGCTTCCTGTTATTTTTTGTTGCAGCTGCATTATAAATTATGGACAATGTCCAAATTTGATTATATATATTACACACACATACATTTATGTATAATGTGTGAACTATTCTGTACTTTGGCACTTTGCTAAATTCCAACTCTCTCAAGTAATGTCTTACACTCAGAATAACTTAATAAGATGTCAGCGTGTAAATGATCATATCTGATTTTGGAGAGTGTTGTTTCATGTTCCTGGGGCAACATCCTTTGTTAGTCCTGAAACTACACTCCTGTCAATGAAATGAAGCCTTAACAGGTAACCCAAACATCATTATAAACCTAACCCTGAAATCTGATTCGCTGTCAGGATTGTTGTTAAGTTAACAGTGCAGTGCAGATTTAACAGTAATATCACTGCTATCTGGTATTAACTAGGCTGTTCATTTCTATGCTACATACGTTTATATGAGTACATCTGCGTATTAAAGTGGTCTGGGTTGTACAGTGATGTCCTTGTCTCTGATACCAGACAGCCAGTCTTCAGTGAAGGAAAGGTAAAACAGCGGCTTCTCATTTAAACACCGTTTCCAGTCGTCTTGTCAGCCAGGAGGTGTTTGAAATATTTACAAGACCTACGAGATTCTGCTGTGTTGCAGCAAGGTGATTTTTATTCTTTCTGTTCTTCCAAAGAGAGATAAAGGCAAACCCAGCTTTTGTGGGTTATAAGAACGTTTCTCTAACATTTCCATTAAGTAACAACATAAAATGTTATTTTAAATGTTATCTGAAACATTCTAAAAGTACATTTTTGGTCATTGTATTAAAGTTTATGGTTATAAGAAAGTGTTTCAATTCTGTAGCATTTTTAAAATGTTTCACTAACAGCTTAAGAATATATGATATATAACCTTTTTAAAAACGTTCTGTTACTGCTAGAACATCTTGGGAACTCTTTAAGAGAAGTTTAGAAAATGTTAGCTGCAGAAACATTCTGAGAACGTCCTGTTAGGTGGACAGCTTTTCAAGGTGTGTTTAAAATATTTTCACAATAGCAGTTCACACTGATTTAAATTTGGATTCACGGTGTTGCTTGGAAATAATAACTACAGATGCTTAATGTTAACTTTTTAAGTTTATAAGCTCCCAAAACAATGAAAGTAGGAAACAGATGGTCAGAAATGAACAGCGATGAAGCAGCAGTCACTTGATTGGTGAGCGGTCACCCATTTTTCGATGTTCTTTCTTTCATAAACAACATCTCAATACGTCTCATAGAGGCACTTGTAACAGCCGTCCATGTATTACAAAAACCAGCGAATTAAAAATAAGGCCTAATGCCATATGTTAGCATTTAGTGATATCAGGATGGCGCTGCGAAAACTGTGTGAACACAAGACTGATTAGCAGCTAAAACAATGTTCATCTGTGACATGTATCAGTGCCACACCAGTAAACTTTAAAGGCTGAAGATTGCATTTCCTGTGAATGTGTCTTAAATTGTACTATTTGGATGAAAGATGGTTTGCTTGTTTGACTTTTGAGGCTTTTGTGCTAAAAATGGGATGCTGGAAAAAGTGCCTAGAAAACTTAGTGAAATCATCATTACAGTGTTTCTGTTAGGTACTGATAGTGGCATAGAAATTACACACTGTAACTTTAACTAGCAGCATTTTAATATTCATAGGGCAGTGTGACATCACTCCGCTGCCTGCCTGCTTTTCAGGCTGTTTGGCAGGATTGTCATGACAAGCAGCACTGGGGCGACACGCAGAAGTGTCATCGTGGCAATGATCGCTGTCATATTTTCCTCACCAGTGATTGGTTGAGAGGGAGAGCGAGACAGAGAGACATTTTCTCTCTCTCTCTTTCTCTCTCTCTCTGTCTCTCGTTTCTGGCAGATGTTTGTGTAGGTGAATGCAGAAAGATATATATAAAACCATGTGTGTTCATGTGTTGTACGTATAGCATGAATCTAAACACCTATACCGATCATGTTTCTAGCTAGTTAGTGAAGCATGTTAAATTGCAGTTTCAACAAAAAAGCATTTTCAATGCAAATATGGGCTTTTTTAGCTGCCAACCTTAATAACAGTACAAACGTTTGGGTTACATTTAACCAAACATGTTAGCAAAGAAAAAATGCCACTGTAAAATACTTCAGACAGATATTATAATATCTAAATTGTAAGGTGGCCAATTGGGAGCCATATATCCCATGAAGAAGAGAAAATGACTGGGAGCCAATGGAAAACCTCGAACTGGCTTGAATCTGGAAGGTTTAGAGTGTGTGGTGAGAGACAGTAGAGGAAGAAAGGAAAGTAAGACAAATTTAAAGGATGGTAGTCAGCCCGTTTCATGGCCCAGAGGGGGGGATGATTCTCCTGCTGCATGGACTCAGCAGCTCCAAACTGCCTGATGGAAGAGAGCCCAGCGGGCCTCCAGCGTCCCTCTGCGAACATTCATGTGGACAAGAATACAGTATTTACATAATTTAATTTCATATGCACAAGACGAACTCAACACCTGGTGTTTGAAGGTCAATAGCTGCTGCTTTTTTGAAGGATGTGACGTCTTGCCATGATTTACATGATAGTTTTATGTTCAGGTAGACGATGAGACAGTGTGTGTGTGTTTGAGTGTGTGTGTGGGACAGGTTTTATGTTGCACAGCAAGGTTTTTGTATGTCTATTATGTGCATATGGTATAAGGTAACATTATATACCCAAAGCTTTGCTTTACTTTCCACTAGACTTTTCAGGAAAACCTACAAAGCCAGTGGCATCATATTTTTGAAAGATATTGCAAGTTGTCCACCACCACTGAGGCAGCCATTGAACCAGTGTAGATGAATGTCCCTCTTTATAGCCATTATGGAACAACTCAAAATTACTCTATGCGATGGAATATTTCTATATAATATCAGATCGCTCTTAAGATGTGCATTTAACACTTAAATCATCCCTCTGGTCATGAAACAGGTAACAATGTATCTGAAATATGATGGAGAGAGTTAACTGTCATCCTCTTGAGAAACCCCCCTTCACTTGTCCTTCCCTGAGATGGGCTCCCCTGTGACATCATAATTGAAAATTAAGAATGTTCATGGTCATGATTAACCTTTGACTTTTGACCTCTGGTCGAAGCCAGACCTGCATATCAACTTATGTAGGGGTCAAGAGATGCGTCTGTGAAAAGACACACACACACACACACTCATTCACTCACAGATCTGTTAATGTAATGCACCCTGACAGCTTTTTAATTATCACCCTGTCCCAGGTTGTTAAAAGATGCCTTCAATATCCCGGTCATGTTTCTGCAGCGGTTAAGTCAAAGGAGGATCTCATTTGTTTATAATTAATTATCTGATGAAGTCATAAGGAGAGGGTGGCAGACTGCAACATCCCTCGTTTAACTGCTCATTTGTGAACTTTGTTCTTCATGCAAAAATAATTAAGCGAGTTAATACTCTGGTTTAATGTGGGTTCACAGAGAGGCTGGGAGGAAGAGGAGGAGTTTAATGGGTTTAAACCGGTTTCAGACGCTGGAAGATATATGGGCTGTTGCTGTTGCAGGGTGGATTCAATACAATGGCGGTACATTATGACTCACTTTTAAAAGCAAAAATACATTTAAACAGTTTCACAATTATAATTGTAGTAAATAAGTACAGCCTCTGTGACATGCCAGTAATGATCAGTGAGCTGCGATAAATGCAGAATAATGCACAATAAATGCAAAAGCAGTAAAGACCCTTAAAATATATTTTATGCTCTTCATGGTCTTAGGGCCTGTGCAACACAACTTTATCGTTGCATTCTATCCCTCGATATCCTCCAGTCCCTTAAAACGCATTCGTTCTGCAACGCCGCAGCAATTTTAAAATGAGCCACCGGAGCATGCAGTAGATCACAGTTCTGTTTCACCACACCAATATCACATTTCTGTCCGTGATCATTACTTTTTGCATGGGCGCAAAACACTGTACCCTCCGTCTGAGCTCCTAAAAGGGATTTATCTTAATGACAGCAAGCTGCAGCATTATGTTAGCTGTGAACGTTGATTGATTCATTAGCAGGAATGTTATGCTGTTTTTTTTGGACAGAGTAAAGAGCAGAATGTAAGAGAGAGACGTAGCCACTCGCCACAGCTCATTAGCTGCCAAATGTATTAGCTTGGAGCTAATGCCCTGTGGCTGAGAACATAGAGATCTTAATGAGAACATGCATATGTCTGTATTCCATGCAACCCAAATGAATTATTACAGGGTGCACTAGGCCACAGAGAGCCTAAAATCTTTAAGTAGATGCAGAATGCTTGTGCACATCATGATTTGTGTCCTTGTCTGTCAGTCTGAGGTATTTTAATATACTTATTAAAAATGCATTGGTTTAAAATGACAGGTTTTCCTTCAGTTTGTTTTAACCAATCAAAAATCTGACCAAAATTAGTGCTTACTATGGTTTCTTTAATGCTGCATGTGTTTTATCGCAGAAATTTACCAGTAATTAACCAATAATTTAAACCACATCTGTACATTTTCCACAAAGAATGTGAATGTTTGCTCATGCAAAACAATAATGCAGTAGTGTTATGGTTGCCAGATTGTTGCTTTGGGGTTGTAACAGGTGGTTGCTAGGATGTTATGAGTGGTTGTTAGGTTGTTTACCTGCTTGTATTAGACTGGCTTATGCTTTTAGTGACTGTGATTTGAAGTTATACTAGTTACTCGTATGTGTGTTTCCTGTGTGCTAGTATGTGTGTAACTAGTACTGCTACTGCAAGCTGAGCTACAGCACATATGCAGCAGTTCTAAGAATAAAATACAATATTTTTATTATACTTTTCAACAATATTTTTAGGGACAGTAAAAGAAGAATAATCCTCTTTATTAACT
>JBAJNP010010520.1:0-16279 GCA_036877545.1 Yasuhikotakia modesta
TAAAATCTGACCATCTGGTTAATGGTCATGTTGTTCAGAACCAAATAAAGGAAGTAAGAACGTTAATGTTGTTTAGATCAGTCTGGATGCTAATTATGTAACTGTAGAGGACAGTTTCACAGAAAATGACAATGAAGAACTGAAGTTACATAAATTAGGATGAGAACAAACCCGGTCGATGCTGAGCAGAGGACTGGCTTTGCTGAGAATCCGAATGATCTGTTTAAGCTGCCCGTGAGTCACTCGTTTACTGATGCAGCCGAACACCACCAGAGCACGAGGCTGAAGAGACGGGTTGTACTGAAATGCAAACCTAACCAAAACAACAGCACATGATGTTGACCATTCAGTGATTTCAACAGAGGAATGTGATTCTTCTGTGATATGTTGCAATCGATTCTCAACACATTTTCACAAAAGAATGTTTTCAACTCACTTCTGAGCCAGTTCAGTCCATTGATCCAACCATTTGCATCCTGGAATGTCCCTCATGCAAGCCTAGTTCAAACAAATAAGCTTAATTGTTAGAGCATTGTGTTAGCAGCACAAAGGTTGTGGGTTCAAGTCTCAGGGAACACATATAATGATTTAACGTATATAGTGTCTGCCAAATGCATAGACATAAATGTGAAACTATTATAACTGGGTGAAATTCAGGTTAACAATGAAATATATTATGAGTTCATGAGCCTGTAAATAATCAGCACAGACTTTAAATACATAAATGAAAAATAGAAACTCAAACCAATTAACAACAAAATGATGCTAGCAGTCACACACTGAGCCCATACTGTTACACAAACCATCTCAATTTAATCTATATTAATTATACTAACTGACCTCCATGATTTCCAGCAGGGCCTCGGTTACTGTTTCCAGGGACGACAGAGCAAACGTCTCCCTCTCATAGGACCCGGGTGAGAACGAGCGATCTCTGTAGCTGGAGCGAAAGGCTATGACGGCTGCCGACTTCACCTTACTAATGCCAAACAGCAGGTAGAACTTGGGCAGGGAGAACTCTGTCAGACTCAGTCGCAGAACCTGTTTCGTTTCCTCTGCAGAATCAGAAGAGCAAACAGCACTATTTTAGTCTCTCAGCGTGAGTAATATGAACGCTACTCGATGCAGGATGCCGAAATCTTACCCTCAAAATACAAGCACAACAAGCTTTTCATATCAAACAAAACATCTCCAAGAATTCTACAGAAAAACGCAGAGCAAAGATGCATCTTAACTAATATTAGGAAAAACTAACGTAAACCAATTTATCTCAAAGCTCTGGAAGTTCTAGAAGTATCTACGTTTTATATAATCTGGTACGGAATGTACTTTAAATATCTTTAAGTCTCACCACTGAAGTTGAGCTGTGAGCAGGTGCAGAGCGAGTGGATGATGTTGATGACCAGACCGTGTGTTGACGCTCTGAGGGACAGCGGCCCGGTGGCCACCAGCAGGGTGACGACGTGGAACAGGTACGGCAGGTGAGCCGCCACGTCCAGCGAGTTGTTGAAGGAGAGCATCAGCATGTATCGGGCCAGGATGGCGATGTCATCCCACATCAGGTGCTGCTCCAGCGTGGGTGTGGGAGACAGACACGTCTTATCAATGATCTTACACATCCGGCCAATCACCTGCAGCACAGAAGATACAGTCAATACAGTAGATACAGTAAATACAGTCAATACAGTAAATTAACTGCAACGATCATGGGCTCCTGTCTTGTAGCTAAATTTGCTTTTGCCCTTTTAACCAATCTGGCTGTTGAAAAGAGTTGGCTATGCATTTTATGAATTCAGAAAACACACACAAGAATTTTTTTAAACGTTTTTAAACCATTTAGTTCATGAGGTCATAGGAAGTGACCCTATAAGCCATGTTTACATCATATATGTGACCTTGTAAACCACATATACTTTTATAAACACACATATTATTTTATACACACACACACAAACACACACACACATTAAATAGATATTCCTCTTGTCTATTTCTATAGAAATTAATATGTAACTATGGTAATCAAGATTTGCGTTCCCCTTTTGGGTGGGCGGAGCCTCTGCTGATTGAATCTGTTGTAATTTTGAGATTTTGCAATGTAGAGGCTTTTATTATGTGAAATTTCACCTTTTACACATGCAATATCATTGAGGCCACTTTTAAATGACCAGAAACTCGAAATGACTTAATGACAAAATTGACAAAATGACAATTTAGCATTTGCAACAAACGTCAAATGAAGAAGTATTCTGACACCGAAAGATAACAGAACACATTTGTTTTATTTTTGCCCTGTGTGACGTACCTAAACATGACTTGCGTTTGGCTCACAGAGCTCTCACAATAAGATTATATTCTGTCCCTCTTTTAACCCCTCAGTCTCTCCGTTATACAAGCGTTAGAAGGAGCAGACACAACAACTGCACAAAGACAACCCTTGTGTCCAGAACGAACTCGCTGTGACATCAACAGAGACTGGCACAGCTAACCAAACAACAACCACAAATATTCAGCACAGCGGAGTAGCTAGAGAAACATAATAATACTAAATCTGTAAAGTAACAAAGTAAAGATCTGGTTATTGTAACTGCATCAATCATCCACAGATTCTTAAGAGTGTGTCCTTTTGATTAGCCGTCTTACAATGACGCCCATTGAGCGCAATGACTAACAGTTGCCCATATAATAGGAGCAACTGCCTGGGTGGTTAACTATTGTCTGTCACAGACACACGCACACACACACACCAACAGAGCGTTGTGTACAAACACTCAAGATAATAGATGTTGGGCAGAAGAGTTGGTCAACGCGGATAAGACCACAAGAGGAATGAGTCAAGAATACAAGAGGCACTTTCTGTGGTAAGTTAAATTCATTACAGGCTACAAATTAACAGAAATGTTAGACTGTTAAAAGACTGTTAAAACGTTGTTAACAAGAAAAGAAACAATTCTGGGTCATTGAAGACTGGAAATAATGGAAAGAATATATTTCTTCACATTGGACATTCCAATCACATAATCGATGTAAACGCATAGAAAATAGCAAAACAGCAAAGACTAAATGAGCTTTTGCTATAACGCTAAAGATGAATAAAAATGGACTGATGAACTAAAACTGCACAAATTTCAATAACATTTAATAACGTTAAAGCTGTTTAAGATGTGACACTAAAATTCATATAAAAATCTTATTTGATCATAGAACAACAAATTTGACAAACTTAATAAAATTAGACATATTCATTGTATTTGTGAGCAAACAAGCACAAGAAATCTGAGCTTGATGCTGTTGTTTTCATTATTTATTTAAAATTTCTCACTGTGCAATTAGTAAATTATTAATTTATTAGCAATTAGTGTTCTCTTTAAATGGTTTTACGATGTACAATTTCATGTTAAATATTAAAATAGTATAAACAGAACTTCACCAGTTTTATTAAAGCACAATATGACTTGAGAGTTAAGCGTTTACCTTGCTGGACACCAGTTTGACGTTTCCTGAGGCCAGTGCGACGGCCGTATCAGCCATCACTTCAGCCTTGATGGAGCCCAGACCTCCAGTAGCGCTGGTCTTTATGAAGCTGTCCAACACCACATCCAGCAGGTCTGTGATCTATAAACACAGGAGAAGGTACAAATCTGATATTGCTGGGCCTGGAGGAACCTTTACTGAATGAGACCCTTTACTTTTGAGCTCCTGAACACAGAATTGTTTTCTTTATCCAGAACTTCACATTGATGTTACGATTTGAGGGTTGCATCAATGATTAAATCCTTTGGTAGAATAAGCTCATAAATGAACAGAAATTAAATTAAATGAACGGAAAAATGTTCTGTAGAGGTTGGGGGCCTACCTGACCCAAGCTGCCCCATATCTTTGCCTGTATGGATGGATACATCTGCTTCTCATTAATGGTCATCGTGATGAGCTTGTCCAGAATAGCCGTGACACGTTGCCGTTTAGCATCGTCGTTGTGTTTGCAGAAACGCACCAAATTTCGCAGCCAAGGGGTCATGTACTCCAGACACAGGTGCTTTAACTCAATACCTGAAGCCCGCAGAGAAAACAGACTCAAGCTTGTGAAGAACAAAGTCAATATATGTTTGCAATTCACACGTTCCTAACAAAGCGCTTTACGGGCCTTTATAATACTGACTTGATTTGCTGAAGCCTGAGATGCACTCCTCCAGAAACTCCAGAGTGAGGTGAGGTTCATTGGCCGCTAGCGTTTTGCTAATGGACACTATAAAAAGGGTGTTATTAGCTGGGATGCACAAGCCAGATGTTTCCAGAAGTTGGCCTTCAATCTTCAGATTAAAGGTGCAGGTTAAGGCACAGAGGAGGTTGTACGCAGCCGACCTAGTAAACAAATGTTTTGTTATTGTTTGCAACAATTTCCTCAACATTTTTATTTACATAAACACGTTGCTTTATGTCTTTTAATTCAGCTGGGAGGTTTGTGAACTTGTTTCCCAAAAGCTAGTTTAAATGCTCTAGAACGTAAACTTGACATTCAAAGATTGACAACTTTATGATTCTAGAACTTTGAGATTAGCCTTAGGGCGGCAAGTTCAAAACCCAGCTGAACTAAAAGACACAAAGAAGCAGAATTAGCATTTCTAATCAGTTCACCACAACAAAGACAGAAGCCTGTGAATAAATGGCCCTTTGTTATAAGAACTTTGAGATGCATTGGTCCATTCAGCCAAAATGATCAATTTGTGAGACTAAACAACAGCCTGGTCAAAAACTCAATGTCCCATGCTGCTTCCTAAAAGGCCAATGGTACTCACCTCAAACTTGGGTCTGAACTTCCCAGGTTGAGTAGGGCGATGTTGAGCAAAGTGCCCGGAACATCTTTGGGTCTGATCTTGGTGTGCTGTGGGATGGAGTCGGGCTGTGAGAGCTCCCAGCGTGTACGGATGTGGATGATGGACTGAACGATGGCTTCACACTCTTGGTGCATAAATGTGAGAGGTGTTCCCTGGTTAGCGATGGTCAGTGTAAACTGGTTCTCATCCACCAGGCATATCTCCTCGATCTCTGAAGCGTAGTAGATGTCATTCAAGAAAACAGGTTGTCCTAGGACACGTGTACGTTCGGCAGAGGTCACCTGAACGGCTGTTGAGCCCACCTGGTTAAAACAAGAGGTTTTCAGGAACACTTAGAAGATTCTTACTGGTGGTGTTCTAAACACACCATATATTAATACGTTTTTACCTTAATTGAAACCTTTGTGTCCTTGTGTGCAAGTTTCAGGGCATTGTGGAATACTTTCAGGTCTTCCTCCAGTGCCAACGTAGCAGCAGGCAGCTTCTGTTGCTCTGGTTCGATATGATCAGCCAGACGTGTGGGCGAATCGATAAACAGCAGCTTCTTGCTTCCTTTAAGACCGGTCAGAAGTCGCTCATGGTATTTGGTGTACTCCCGTACCCAGGTGTTACAGTTGTAGATGTACACGGCGGCTACGTTCTCGTAAGCAAAGTTAGGAAAGACCACAAACCACTTGGACAAGAAGTCGGTCTTGAAGCGGTTACTGGGGCCCACATGGGTGAGATCCACCACAATCTCATAATGCTTGGCGTAGTACGGCTTAAGGGTTAGCAGCACGTGGTATATCAGAAGATCTCCATTGATCTGTCCAGTTTTAAACCTAGGAAAGAAAATAACAATTATTCAGGATTTCAACCTTGTGTTTTGGAAGTGGTCAAGTGGTGCTTAAAAAATACAAATGAGAATTTAAATAAAAGGCCTTGAGAAGTTGAGAAGAACCACAAACAATGTTAAACAGAAACCTGTTATTTATCTCCATTCTCCTCTCATAACCACAGGTAAAAATTCCCTGAAAAAAAAGGCACGAGGACAGGAAGTAACAGGAAGTGACAGGAAGTGACAGGAAGTGACTGTTCTGCATCTCAAGTGTTGAGGCTTACTGCTTCAGCTCACTTCATCATCCAGCTCTACACACAAACTCCTTAAACATCTGCTTAGTAAGTACTTATTAGTTCACCAATTATCTCCAAAGCTAATGTGTACTTAAGAACTTTTAAAATTGATGGGAAGAAAACAAACCAACTGTTCATTAGTTAAACCTTTTTATTATACACTTCCCGTTGGAGGGTTTAAATAAACTACAAACCAAATCCAAACTAACAAAGTGATTTAATGGCATTACGTTATAAACTGTCAATGACAGTTTTATGTCCACACTGAATACACATTCATGTCCACAAGATAAACATGTACAGTTTAATTTGTACTGAATTGTTTAACAGAAATTGATAAATTGCACACCATGTTGCGCCAGTCATTTCCATACTAAATAATGACACTTGTTTGTTTCAAAGATATTCAAACATGGACACAACGCAGCAGACCACAGGACTCATGATAGACCACTACGCCTCCACCTTTGAAGATCTCAATGTTTCATTTGCAGCAACTAGCTTGCCTCCATCTGGTGCTTCAGAAATCAGGTGCTTCATTGACGCCCAGCTGGCGTTTATAGCTGCTGTTTCTGCTGCTGTCATCATCCTGGTCTTGCTAACGTCCACCATAGTGTTGGCCTACCACATCTCCAGACTGAAACATCGTCACCGGACCCCACGTTCTTCACGAAGCAATGTGGACTTGGTGAGCGGTACAGGCTACTGGGGTACGGAGAGGAGGGGAGGTGGCATCGTGGGCCCATGCGAAACCAGCGTTCTTCTGGAGGAAGTCAGAACTGATGCTGAAGAGGAAGAGATCCAGGATGGAGATGCTGGACCGAGCCAGTATACCACTACCACAAACAGCGCTCAAAACTCTGAGAACGTTTCCACAAACATCCAGAGTTCAGCTTCCAGGGATTCCTGCATAGATCCCATAAACCTGGAGAACATTCCTCTGGTGGTGTGAAGCATAAAGAAAGTTCCTGTAGGTAAAGTCTGAGGTCTGCTACAACCAGCTGCTCTTAGCACATCACCTTGGTTTTCCGCAATGGTTTAATTTTTCACCATTTGTTCTTTCTTCTACTCAAAGTTAACATTGAATTTAACACATTTGAACTTGGATTTAAACAACTAAGTATGAACATGGCCTCACAAGGTCCTCCACCGCTCATTTTCTGAGCTTCAGCTTTCTGCTCCCTCTGTCTACTTCAACATACAATAAAATAAAATGCTAACGATGCAAAACATAAGTGGACATGTTGTTTAATTATAAAATTACAAAAATAAGGATTACAAAAACAGAGGTATGAGATCATTTCCCCTCAGACAACTTCTGCTTGCTAAAATTGTTCCTACACCTACACTCCTACAATTTTCTGAAAACCTAAACACAATGTTTCGACAAGGTGATGTTCCATGATATGCCTTGCAACAACTCAAACATTGAATATCACCTCATATACAGCCCTGCCACAGAAAACGTCTTGAGAAAACAGAGAAAGCACTAGTTTTCACACTGTTACCACAGCTTCCCTCAAAAAAAATGCCTTTGGCAAAAAACCAATGCAACCATTTCATAGCTTTCATTTCCTGTTGAGTGAAGGTTCCGTATTCATCAGAGCACACTTCAGTCCTCAACAAATGCTTCTGAGGCTGTCGGGGTATGTAAATATTCTCCTGTTTAATCTAGTATGATCCAACTCATAAAACACTTTTGATGTATTTTAATTGTTAATCAGACTGTTACTCAGGTTTTCTTCTCGTTTAATAAGCTACTATTACATTTTCACAGCATCTGCTTAAAAACTGTGTGTGCTTCTGTAAGAAAAGATCTAGTGACAATATATACTGGAAGTAACACAAGGATACAGTTATAATTTAGGGGTTAATGTATTTTTTATCTGAGGGATGCAAATATCTTAAAAGCAACATTGTCTCTTTTCTGCAAGGTGTGTGTTTGTAAAATCACAATGTGGAACATTTTACATCCATTTGTCGTCGTCGTCGTCGTCGTCGTCCTCTTCTCACTAACATGGAGACCAACATTTGGTCATTTGATACGAGGCACTAATATCAAGCAGGACCATGAGCTAGTGGCTGCAAATCATGGGCTTCCACACAAAGCAGATGGGCCATCAGGGCTGAGGGACTACTCAACTGATGCTAGTTACGAAAACGTGGTTTCACTTTCAGGAAGCGTGCAGGTGCTACCTTCAGCACAAACAAGTCATTCAGAAAAGCAGGGAGCCCAAGCAAGGATTTCAACTGAGGACTTGCAGAACCGAAGGAGAAAACGGAATATCGACGACAACGGACAAAACCTGACAACTGCACCCACAGAAACCAAAACGCAAATAAAACAGGAAGAGGTAACAAATAGCTCCATTAGATCACAGGATGTCCTAAATACTACAGAAGCTGCATTCTCAACTGTACCAACAAAAGGTCTACGGACAGATTCTTGGACAACCAGAGGTTCCCTGAGGATGGAAGATAAAAAAACCACACAAGAAACAACCCCTACGTCTGATTCGACTGGCCGCTATGATGCACAGCCAAACAAAACAGACACAGACAGAAATATAACCAGTTCCAGCAATCTTCAAACCAGTCAACCAACACTGAACTCTACAGTCCAACCAGACCACATGACACACACCCCAACTTCTACGAAAACATTTGTTACAAATTTTAATCGGACTGAGAGTATGAAAACCACACAGATGGATGAAAACACAGACAAATGGACAAATGATTCTGAGCTAAAGACTTCAACTGCAATCAAGCCAGTGAAGACCACCTCTCTGAAGACCACTTTGAAGATTACTACTACACGAGTGGTACATTCCCCCGAAAACAAGCAGAAAAACAACCCAGGTCCCGTTGTGGCTGCTGTGATTGGTACAACTTTAGTATTAATGTTCGTCGTGATCATTGCCATCCTCTTCCGAAAACGAAAAATCCAGAAAAAGCAGCTTGAAAATCCTGAGTGGGCTGGACCTTCGCCGTTTTTGGATGGTCAACCTAATCTGACGAGCATGGTAGAGTCAGAGTCCACCAACAGAGAAGGCGTCAACCAGATCTCAATGTACAAGTACCTTCCCCAAAGACTGTCCAAACATCTGACACCTCAGAAAGATGATGAGGAAGTGTTCATGGGTGACGTGCTGCAAGGAACCACATTTGGCAGACAAAATGCAAACGACGTCCAAGCCACTAACAGTGGAGACCTACCCAAGTCAGAAGAAAATAAAGCTTTTGATTTTCCAGCTTCTGAGGACTTCAAAACCCCTGATATCACGGTAGAGAACCAAGAACCAAGACAGCAGAATAAAGATCTCACTGCACCTTCATCTCAGGATGCTGTAACTAAACCCCTGACACCTCTAGTGTCTATAGACCTTGATTCTCTTTCAGAAGAAACGGCTCCTTCTCAAACATCAGAAGTTGAGAACGTTCCTCCTGCTCCACCACTGCCCTAAATTTTAACAATATAGACAATCTTCACTAGATACGTTCCACTCAATGACGAAAACCAACAGGTTCAAATGTACAACAGTAACTGCTTTAATAATAATAATTGTATTTTATAAAAGAAAAATAATACATGCAATGGCCATTTCTTGCACTGCACAACAACAGCCTGTCAATATTTCCAACAACAACCTAAATTAAAGCTGCAATCCTTAGCTTTTGCTCTTTATCAGTATCTCTGTTTGAAACATAAAACTGCAGGTTACTTACGTACTTTATTATAAATGTTGAAGTTAAATAAAGCCAAACACCGTTTTCCAGGAAACTGGACCCAACATCTCAAATTAAAAGTCATTGTTATAAACGTCCCGATGCAAATCAAGGTCAAATAAGGAAACAGTTTGAATGCTTTTGTGTTACTTATTTGCTGAATAATTGTGTTTATTCTTAACCACAAATTGCTACAGCTTTCACTAACCATTGTTACTAGCTAACCAGTGACAAAATGCATTGTGCATTTTGCTGCAAACTGCAAGACGCTACTGTCAGTAAACAACATCAGTAAATGTCATGCTAAAGACAAAATACTGGAACTACTCGTTTATTTATGTTCTACTGAAAATAAAATCTGCAATTTGATTGTTTAATTTGATTAATCTTGCAAGTTAATTGTATTGTCATTGTAGTTGTAAGTGCCTCAAAAAAACGTTTGCGGGACACAGAAAACAAGAAATATGTATCACAACATTATTGTTACAGTAATATTATCAGATGGTGATACTAGACAGTTTTGAAATGCTAAAGAAGTGTTAGAATCACCAAACACCCCAAAAAGAAAGACAAATAACTCTGTGCAGGCATTGGTGATGTACACCGCTATAGACAGGAAGCTAGAACAGGTGTTTACTGGGCATTAAAACGAATGTTGGGTCTGTGCAATACAAGCAAGAAAGGAAATGCCACAACAGTCATATCAGGACACAGACCACAAGACTATTTTCAACCTACTGGTTTATCTTTAAGCATCTCTCCGCATCCGCTGGTCACTTAGCCAGAGTTTAGCGGTTACATTAAAAATGGCACAAAGAAGTGAGTATTTCCAAACTAACCTTTTTTTAATCCCTAACCAATATAAGCCAGTGTAAGTCAGTTACCTATTCTACACACAACAAGCATATGACGAGCTGGTCTAGCGATACTAACCAACCGTCACAACACCAGTTAACTAACCACAGGCTTTTCATTATCAATAAAGCTCTCTGGTATTTTCATGATTTTCCAGAAATGTATAACATCAATACTGGAATATGAATATTGTTATAAAAATGGTAACCACGGTAACACCCCAGTGATGGAGTACGAATGTTAGGAAAACAGTAACCATGGTAACATCCCAGTGCTTGAATATTAATATCATGTTATGAAAATGGTAACCAAGGTAACACCCCAGTGATGGAGTACGAATGTTAGGAAGACAGTAACCATGGTAACATCCCAGTCCTTGAATATTAATATCATGTTATGAAAATGGTAACCAAGGTAACACCCCAGTGCTGGAATATGAATATTATGTTATGAAAACGGTAACCACGGTAACACCCCAGTGCTGGTATATTAACATCATGTTATGAAAATGGTAACCATGGCAACACCCCAGGTATTTGTGTAAAGGTTATGCGAACATCGATTCTACAGCTCTCACGAAACTCTTGTGTTGCTATGCAGGTGTTCTCACAGCCGATTGGTGTTTCCATGCTGCTCTAATGCACTGCTACATTCACACCCCATTGGTGCTCCAAACTGCACATGCTCAGTCACAACACTAGAGGGAAACAGATGGAGACAAACAGAGCAAAACAGACCATCCCACATTAAGCTAATGGAGTGAAAACGAAGAGTTTTATCCTGTTTGAGCGGTGCTATCGAGCAGCACACACGCTTTTGTGCAGAACAATCTCATGTCCTATTAACTTCTAAGTGCAAACAACAATTTTAACAAGCAACTGTGCAAATTCCTTTACAACATACTAGAATAAAAAAACTTTATTAAAAGTATGTCTACAATGTGGTACAATGACAAAAAGCAAAAATATGCTTAATGCTGCTAAGCATCTCAGTTCCGGTAATAAAAACCAAAAAGAACTAGAAACTGCTGTTTCTGTGAAGAATGACATTCATTAGTTCTGAAAACACTTGTGTTTAACAGATGTCAAAGGTCAACATTTAATGTGTGTGTGTGTGTGTGTGTGTGTGTGTGTGTGTGTGTGAGAGAGAAAGAGAGAGAGAAAGAGAGGAAGGAGAGACAGAGAAAGGGAAAGAATGAGTAAGTGAGAGAGCAGAAGATAGAGAAAGAGAGAGAAAGGGTGATTGAGTAAGTGAGAGGGAGGAGAGATAGAGAAAGGGAGAGAATGAGAAAGTGAGAAAGAGAGAGACTGAAGGAGATGATTTGGTTGCGTGTGCAAACCCTGAATATAAACCACTGAAGTCAGCACCCCCCCCCCATCAGCAGCAGAAACACGGGCCGAGTCTGTGCTGCATTACACACAACACCCACCCATCCCTGCCCCCTCACCTCCAGCATCTCTTAAGCAGTCAGTCCTGTCAGTGATGCTGCGAGCAGCAGAAGAGGCTGTCAGACGCGGCTAACACACTGAACGGCCATGTCTGCACGAAACGCACGAGGAAAAAACGGCTAGAAGACCTACAACACTTGCTGTCAAGGTGAGGACAAAAAGTGGGTGGGAGAGTGAGAGAACGAGAGTCACGCAAGACTGGAGAAATTTACATGCCGCACAGTATCCAAGCGTCAAAACTGTCTCTTTAGAAACAGAACGTGCTGGAAAAATATCGCGACGGACGGCGAAATGCCCTCAATGTGATGGAAAGGATCAGGTAAGAAACGCATGGCATGCAAGACAAGCATTTGAACCGTTGACCACACGGAAACTAGGTTTCTGGGAGCACACAGGCATGAAGTTTGCATGTACTTTCACAAAATGCACAGTGATGCTGGGTCAGAGAGAGAGAGAGTGAGGGAGAGAGAGACTGCAGAGGAACGTTTCAATTCATATCAATCAAAACTCACGCTATTGTTCTACTGTGATTTACAACAAATATGCAAAACTCCTTACATTTAAGATGTTATGCATTAAAATCGTATAATCCCAAGATAGTCCTGCGTGTTGACGTAACAACCAAAAGGCAAGAACTTTCCAGAACAGAGTGTGACATGTGGACGCGCACACACACACGTACCATGTTGTCTGTCTTCAGTGTATGACTCTGTCCCTGAATGCCCTACAAACAGCAGGATGCAGGTTCTGTTATCAGAGCTACATGTTAACTTCTCCCTGCTGCAGCAGGACTGTCCTGGCAGGATCTCAAACTCTCAGCACAGACCCGATCAGAACAAACTGAGCTTCCAGTTTGAGTACCAAGCTGATGCAGAACATAAGAACGATTTCCTGTAGGAAGAAAGCATCAGGCATGTGTTGTGGAAGACCTTTATTTCTCCCAAACAAGTGTGTGTTTGTGAGGGAAGGTGAATTTAGCAATTTTCTATGTCCCATCCGATCCAATGCAGTTTAAATTTTTGTCTTCTATGTTAACAAGCCATGGGCATGGTGCACTGAGCAAACCCACATTTACCTAATTAGAAACGTATTATGCTTAAGAATGTTAATCTGATCTTGGAGAACCATTCACCATTCATGTGGTCAAGGTGCACCACCCCAGCGGGGGTTAGAAGCTCCCAGGTAGGGTTCAGGTCTGATCTTCACAATGAATCTCAAAATGAAGCAAAACATTAAGGTTAGTGACAAGTTTATCTTTGTTTTCACAGAACAGCCAACATCAAACCTGCCTCCATGCCAGCTAACCTTCTACTGCTTCTGTTGCTTGGGGTGCGTGTGCTGTCCATTTGCCCACCCATGTGCACCTGCAGCAGAGGCCACAGGGTCGTGGACTGCTCTGCGTGCGGCCTGAGTCTCCTTCCTGACAGCCTTCAGCACAACATCCATTTCCTCAACTTGTCCCACAACAGGCTCCAAAATCTTGATGGCCTTCTTAGCCATTTTGATCATTTGAGAACTTTGGACATCTCCTACAACCACCTCCACCACCTTCCATTTGGCCTGCCACGAGCTCTTTGGGATATACATGCTTCTGGAAACTACATCCGTCAGCTGGAAAAGAACGACACAGCCTACCACTGGAACCTTCAGACGCTGGACTTGTCCAACAACCAGCTGGAGCGTGTGGTCTTGATTAACAACACTCTGTCTAGTCTGCAAGCTTTCAATCTCAGTCACAACAAATTTTGGACGGTCCCAACAAACCTGCCCCACAATCTGGAGATGGTGGACCTGTCCCACAACTACCTGCTGCAGATCTTACCTGGCTCACTGGACCGCCTGCCAAAGCTTTCTAGATTCTACCTGCATGCCAATCGTTTTACATCATTAGATGAAGGTGTTTTCAATCAACTTCATGGACTGCAGCTTTTAACGCTTGGAGACAACCCTTGGGCTTGTGAAGATGAAGAAAACATGAACCATCTTCTGACATGGATGCAGCAGACCCCAGCAAAAATCCTGGGTTGCCCATGCTACACCAGGCCCACTTGTGGAGAGGTCCACCTGGCCACTAGGAGAACCTGGCTTTCAGCTGCATTTACCCAGCTGCCACCACAGGGTGGTGATGCCCGTAATTCTGGCCACGGAGCGCCAATACAGGCAGTGACCTCGGGATATCAGTCCAAGACTCTGCTGGATGTTCCTCACAACCCACATGCTATTAATGCTTCTGGGACAGGAGAACAAGCACTGATGATGGGTGGTGGGTTCCTCACATCTACCCCACACAGCACCACCACAAAGACAAGCACAACAATTCGAACCCGTAGCACCAAGAAGGTCCTTCCAAACAGAGTTCGGAGCACAAGTCACCAAATCCACATATGTCACGTTAAAGTCGTTGTTTCGAGTCTTTTGTTTACAGCAGCAGTTCTAAGGTCTCTGTGAAAAATAATCCTGAACTAGACTCATCGAAACTTCACAAGGAATGCAAAGACAAACTCACTTTGGTTTTCCATCATGACACGCAAACCTGAGCAATATTCTTCAATGTATGTGATTTCTGCCTGCTTCCAACAAACTTTCTGCCTTTTACAGACGTGAATGAGTTCTGTATGGCTACTTTACATACACATACATCTTCTAGAACGTGTACAAGTACAATACAATTACCAGTTCTTGTGCGAGTAAAAAAAGAAACGCACCTTCCAATGTTATGCTTGATCGCTGACAGACAGTTCTGTGTTTCTTTGTTTATACTGCGTATTAAATGAAAACATTTCAACGGCGTAAAGCTGCCGTGGTGTACGAGTTAAAAGATCTGTACTGACAAGTTGCCTTTAATCATTATATTAACAATAAAGCGATATGGAACGTTATGCTGTTTGCGGTATACATCAGTTATGCTTTTATTACGATTATATAAAATAAAGTCAACTGGCTGTAACCAACGTCAAGAGAGTTTTGGAGTAAACGGCTGTTGAATATATGCCCAGGGGGTTTTCTCAGTTAAAAGGGCAATCGCATGATACCTCTCCGTGGCATACAGGAGCCATCAATCTTGGCCAGCCATTTCACACCCTCCCAAATGAATGTCGACACCCTACACAGTGAGGTTTTCCCCAACCTACAAGGACAACACAACCATAAAGCTGAAGAAAAAAACAGAAAGGGAAAAAAAATGTTAACAATACTTAGAAATACTGCAATTCCCACAGAAGGTCAATAATTATTTTAATTTTAATTACTATAACATTTGTCAGTAATAGAATCTGAGCTGCTTTTACAGCTAAAAACATCTACAAAACCCTTAAAATGAGCAAAGGATAAATTATATTAGGATCAATTATTACACAAAAGACTTCCTGTCCTTAAATGATGTTAAGTACAAGAAGTTGCAAATGTAGATTAGTGTTAAAAAATATAAGAGAAAAATAACCTTTTAAATGTCTAATGATGGACAAAAAAAAGAAGTTTTATAGAAGCCTGTAATGAGATGAACCAAAATCTGTTGTCTGATAAAACTCTACTGTTGCTTATAAACAACCAGTAACAGCATGTGACATGGGTTAAACTACATGCAGGTGTGACATCATGGTTCTAACTCGTACCGAAACTGGTACTGCCACCGGTTTTTATCCGGTTTCACTCATCCCTGACCTTCCCATAAGAGAACTCAGTTTAATATCGGCGTCTGCTCCAGAATCCCTGAGGGAGACAGAAACTTATAATACACAAACAAATCCACTTCCACCCTTAGTGTGAACACCGCTCCACCTCACGAGGGTGTTGCTTTTATCTCTAATAAAAGGTGACGTTTAGCTCTGGTAGCCACACTGACTGTTTCCTTCCAGAGAATCGACACGCGACATGATCCAGTCAACGGTAAATATATACAAACAACTTATTTATGTATAATTTATAATTTATGCTTTCTTAAGTTTGAACATTATAGCTTAGATATGTTTTAAAAAGCTTCTTAATTTCTTATTAAATGCTATTTGGTTTTGTATTTTGTTACACACATTTATATGATGCTAAAATGTTGAATTACATTTTGCTGTTGTCTTAAACAATGTATAAATTGTTACCTTTAATTTAACTCTAATATTTATTTCCCCCTCCACCGCTAATTATAAAGGACAAACGAAACATGATTTCCAAACTACTGCTGATGGTGACTGTAATAACTGCAACAGTCCACCTGACCAGCACAAATGCAGAAACCAGCTTAATCTATTCGTCCAACTCCACCACCACCGCCACGAACAGCTCCAATGCCACGAACAGCTCCAATGC
>JBAJNP010010521.1:0-16278 GCA_036877545.1 Yasuhikotakia modesta
TAGTACATGTATAATATTGGATAGGTTGAGGTGTGTGTTTAGGGCCGGTTTTTGTAAGAACACATTATAAATGCATTTGTGGTCCGGATCAGAGATCCAAACACATCATTGCTCATGAAAATAATAGAAGTGATGATAAAAACTGTCACACAGATGCAGAGCTGAGAGTCAGTAAGCTGCCCCGCTCTCCTCCGCAGGAAGAAGGGATCGGAGAGGAGAAGAGGAAATATTCGTATCTCAGCGATGGTGACGTGATAAAAACAGAAGGAGCGACGCTGCGGTAAACACACACACACACACACACACACACTGATTCTGTACATGATGGTGTTTGTTTCCATTTGTCACCAAAAACACTGTTTTTGGATTTGTGTCGTACGCTGTTGGTGTTTGTTAGTGTGGTGTGACGATGACATGTTATGTTTTCAACATTATAAAATATAAACTTTAGAATGTTTTGCTTTTTTTCGCTGTCTATGCTAGACTATAATGTCTATAGCCTTCCTGTTAGCTCAACTGGTAGAGCATTGCGTTAATACGGCAATGTTAAGAAATGTTTGCTGGGGGTCAGTAACGTAAAATGGAAAATGTGTGTTTCACATTGTGTGTGTGTGTGTGTGTGTGTGTGTAGGGTGTTGTTTACTCCTGGTCACACAGATGACCACATGGCTTTATTGTTGGAGGAAGAGCAAGCGGTGTTCTCAGGTGACTGTATTCTGGGAGAGGGGACGGCCGTGTTTGAGGACCTGCATGATTACATGAAGTCACTGCAGAAGCTGCTCAGTGTGAAGGCCAACCTCATATATCCAGGTGAGTGTGTGTGTCTTTCTGCTCTTCTGTGTTTTAAATAGTGTAGAATGTTTTACAGTGTGTGTGTGTGTGTGTGTGTGTCAGGTCATGGGCCAGTTGTGCAGGATGCAGTGTCCAAGATCCGTGAGTACATAAATCACCGGAACGTGAGAGAACAGCAGATCCTGAAGGTTCTACAGGAGAACAGTGGAACTGCGTTTACCTCCAGTCAGCTGGTTAAAGTGGTGTACAAGGTCTAGTCCTTTTCTGACTGATCTCAGTTCAGCCTGGTCATGATTAGACTGATAAAAGCTTGTTGACTCAGAAACGCTGTTTTGTGGAACATTGTTTAATGTTTTCATGTTGTTGTATTAATGTTAGGAGACGCCTGAACATCTGCACAGAGCAGCAGAGGTTAACTTACTGCACCATTTAAAGAAACTTCACAAGGAAGGACAGATTTGTTTGGGTATGTGCAGGTGCGTGTGTGCGTGTGTGCGTGTGTGTGTGTGTGTGTGTGTGTGTGTTCGCTCTCTTGTGGTTTTTGTTACTAGACTCATGTTTACAGTTTGCATGCATCCTGTGCTTTAACTTTATTTATATTTACTTACAGCTGAAGACTCAAAGGAGAAAATGTGGAAAAGCCATCTGTGATTTTCTTCATTGCTTATTGATTATTGGTTGATTGAAAAGTTCTTAGCGGACACAGAAGTTTCTGTGATAGCATCAACCCTGAAACTTGGAAGTGTGAGGCTAGTTGTCACACTTTAAACTCAAGTGAATTTTTTTCAGGCTGTTAATATCATTTCTTAATAAATAAATGATCGGCTGATATTGGGGGCAATATTGTGGAGGGAAAGACATGCACATCTTTTATCTGTTTATCCAACAGTTTTAACAATAACATGTTGATGTTGATGGTGAAAATATCTCCTAGCTGTTTTCTAACACATATTTTGGAAGATAATCTTATGCCTTAATGTGAACAATAACTTTCTAAATTGTAAATATTTTGGAGTAACAATTTTTAATTGTTCTCACGATCTGGTCCTTAACATTTTGTTTCCAAAAGGTAAAAGCACATATGCATGTTTGATAAATGTGCATTTGATTGAATAAATAGTAATTGGTTAAAATGATTGGTTTTCTGAGAGGTGTCTTTGGTTGTCAGTAAATCTTGATGGTTTATTTAAACGCATTTAAATAGTTTTTTTTAAATCCCACCCATTTGTGGATTGGTGGAAATGTATTTGCCCCTTATTCCAGCCTCAAGGGGGGCTGTGAACCGGAAGTTAATGTTTATTTATCTGCTCCAGACTGAATGCGCTTGAAGTCGGTACCGCTGCGCCAGTTCTACCCAAGGACACGGACGTTTCCATCACGCGTCGAGGACCAAATCCGACGGTGCGTCGCAATCGGTTGCCGTTTAACGGAGCCAATGGAAACTAATCCGGTACCGACGGCGAGGCAGAATGATCGCGTGTGATGCGGCCAAACGCGCGCGTCGCGCCGCTGCAGTAAACGCGCACAGACGCGCGAGCGCGCGGCCGTCGATTTACGGTGTTGTTTTGATAAAAACGTGCCGGATGGAAAAGGTGCGATAACTGAGCGTCTTAGTTTATTAATATCTGCTGGGTTTGTGTTAATGGTCCAGCGCCGGATGGCTGCGTCTCTAGCGCTGTTATAACCGGGCAGCCGGTGTCTCGGTATTGCCGTTATCTGATTGCATTGACCGCATGGCACGATTTCCCGGACTCGCTGTTTTTAATGTGCCGTCGTGACATAGAAAAGCTCCGTTCGTCTATCTGACAGTCCGCTATGTTGGTGCATTAGTGTGCGCACTGAACGCTCTCCGACAAACAACGCGTCTCGCCGCCCGGATGGCGTCCGGTGCGGTTGGGGAAGCGGGGCCGGGGGGCCTCGCACCCGTGAAACCGTTTCCGTACCCGCGCTTGTGTGACGAATCTCAGGGTTTGAAATCTAAGAGCCTCCCTACGCTCAGCGAAAGCCAGGATCCCGAAAAAGAGGCGGAGCAGACGCCGAGCATCTCGCCCCCGTGTGGATCTCCGGTCAGGACCGAGAGTCGTGAGCCGGAGGGTCGCGGTGCCGCGGCGCTGTTGACGTTCCGTCTGCCGCGGGTGGCGGTGAGGCGCTACGTGGACGGGATCCTGTCGGACTCCCGCTGCTTTCTGTTCTGCATGTGTTATCTCACTTTCATACAGTCTCTGATGGTGTCCGGGTACCTCAGCAGTGTTATCACCACCATAGGTAACGTACCTGTCCGCTGCGTCTCCTCATGTCCACCCAGACTTTTCATATTCCCTTTATTGTGTATGTGTGACTAAATGTCCTTTTCCTTATGTTTAGAAAAGCGTTACAGCCTGCGGAGCTCAGAGTCTGGTCTGCTGGTCAGCTGTTTTGACATCGGTAGTCTCATCGTTGTGGTTTTCATCAGCTACTTTGGGGGCCGGGGCCAGAGGCCTCGCTGGCTGGCCATAGGGGGCGTTTTCATCGCGGTGGGTGCCGCCTTGTTTTCCCTACCTCACTTCATATCTCCACCCTATCAGCTGGAGGAACTGAACAGCACCGTGGGGGGAGAGGGTCTGTGCACCAGCGGGAATGGAAGTGGGCAGGAAAAGCCGACGCTGTCCAGGTGCCAGAGGGATCGCGAGGAGAGCGAACATGCCCTGTATGTGGTGCTGTTCATCTGCGCTCAGATCCTGGTGGGAATGGGCTCCACCCCCATATACACACTTGGACCGACATACCTGGATGATAATGTGAAAAAGGAGAACGCGTCTCTTTATCTGGGTGAGACTGATAATTTGTTGGTTAAAAATACCAACAAAATGTTTACAATAAATGTAATAATGTATTTATTTAAAAGTGTTTTATATTGTAAGTCTACAATTGTGTGTGTGTAGCGATCATGTATGTAATGGGAGCTCTGGGACCGGCTGTCGGATATCTGCTGGGTGGGATTCTGATCGGATTCTATGTTGACCCTGGTACCGTTGTTAATATTGACCAGAGTGACCCACGGTTTGTAGGAAACTGGTAAGTCTCTCTCTCTCTCTCTCTCTCTCTCTCTCTCATAATCAGCACTATATAATAACCAGGTCTCTCTCTCCGTCTCTCACTCGCTCAGGTGGAGTGGTTTTCTGCTGTGCGCTGTGGCAATGTTGTTGGTGATCTTCCCCATGTTTTCCTTTCCTAAAAAACTTCCCCCCCGACACAAGAAAAGTAAGAGGCCTGGGAAAAAGAGTCCAGGAGACGTTTCCAGTGATGATGAGGTGATGAAGGAGAAGAGTCAAGCGGTCTCGTCCTCCATGGGGTTTGGCAAAAACATCAAAGGTGAAACTATTATTAGATGTAAAACTGTCCACAATGATTTACTGTGATGTCATCTGCGAGCTGGATGCGGTTGCTGATAAGATTTTATATTAAACATTCGAATCATGTTCATCTGTCTGTTTTTCTCTCTCTCCAGATTTGCCAAAAGCTGCGGTGCGAATTCTGAGCAACGTGACGTTTTTATTTGTGAGTTTGTCGTACACGGCAGAATGTGCCATCGTCACGGCCTTCATCACGTTTATTCCCAAATTCATCGAGTCTCAGTTTGGCGTACCGGCGTCCAGCGCCAGTATTTACACGGGTACAGAAATGTTTACAGAGTGCAGAGTGATTGCTGTCTTTGTTCTTCTGTGTTTTAATGCGTGTTTGTGTGTGCAGGTCTGATCATTGTACCCAGTGCTGGTGTGGGTATAGTTCTGGGTGGATACATCATCAAGAAGCTAAAATTGGGTGCAAGAGAAGCTGCGAAACTCGCCATGATCTGCAGCGGCGTGTCTCTGCTCTGCTTCTCCACACTCTTCATCGTCGGCTGCGAGAGCATCAACCTCGGGGGAATCAATATTCCTTACACCACCGGGTAATGGAGAAGAGCTTCCAAACTCATACATACCACTCGCAGGTTCTCCTGCAAACATCAGCTGCATTAAATGACATTTGATCTCCTGTTTCAGGCCAACGTTGACTCTATCTCACCGAAACCTAACGGGAAGCTGCAACGTGAACTGCGGCTGCAGGATCCATGAGTATGCGCCTGTCTGCGGCTCGGATGGCATTACCTACTTTAACCCTTGTCTGGCCGGCTGCAACAACATTGCAAACCACACCTCAGGAGTGAGTCTTCACACACAGCTGTCCACAGAGATGCTAAGAAATGCAGCTTTTGCTCATGAAATGCGTCTCTCCCTCTCAGATCAGGAATTATTCCGACTGCGCCTGCGTTCAGAGCAGACAGGTGATCACGCCGCCGGGGGGGAACCACGAGCTGCAGGTGGTGATCGTAAAGACGTACCTGAACGAGAATGGCTACGCGCTGGCGGGAAAGTGCGAACGCACCTGCGGGACGCTCATAACCTTCCTCATCTTCCTCTTCATCGTCACTCTCATCACCGCCTGTGGACAGCCGTCCGTCATCATTGTTACGCTCAGGTCCGTCTCTCTCCGTGTTGTCAGAGATCGTTTTTGTTTATTTTGTCCCGCTCATTTTGGGGTCTTCTGTGCAGGTCAGTGGCGGAGGAGGACCGGCCGTTTGCTTTAGGAATGCAGTTTGTTCTTCTCAGGACTCTCGGTAACACAGGCTGCATTTTACAGAATCCTGGTTTCATAAATTCTGAATTCATGAATAGTTTAATTTCTATTCCTGTGACAAATTTATTGCCATTGGAAACTTTGTGATGCTCCGTTTCTAAGTACTTGATTTTCACGTGGATTAAACATCTTAAATACTTACAGTTTTGATGTATTTTGTTTATGTCTCTCTTCAGCTTACATCCCCACTCCTATTTATTTCGGAGCTGTGATCGACACCACCTGCATGCTGTGGCAGCAGGACTGTGGTTTCCATGGATCCTGCTGGGAGTATGATGTCACTTCCCTTCGATTTGTCTACTTTGGCCTGGCGGCGAGCCTGAAGTTCCTGGGCTTCCTCTTCATCTTCCTCACCTGGTATTCTCTGAAGCGGCGTGAGGAACAGACGCTCACACACACGCACTCGCACACGCTCTCCCCGCTGGACACGGTGAGCCACCTCATCTGCCACGCTGGGGGTCACAAAGGTCACGCCCGCACACGCTCCTGCCCCGTCTTCCTGCCACGCCCCCCTGACCACACCCACGCTGTCATGACAACTGGACACGCCCTCAGTCGCGGTAACAGTTGCCCTGGCAATGGCCTGAAAGCAATAACTCCACCAGTAAGATCTCTTGAAAAAGTGGGAGTGTGAGAGCAGCGTACACACAACCAGACACGCACAAATTTACACTCGCACACTTGCATGCAAACTCATACATCATACAGTGAAGTTACATCGTAATAGTGTAAAGTTAAACACACCACATTGCTTATAGCCATTGCGGGTGCCTTTTGTTAAAACACACAGACACTTCAAACAAATATCAACGCAGTATGTTCGTAAAACATATAATTTGTATGACACAATACCTCAGCAGGACAGATACCTCTCATTGTCATCATATCCTAATGCACAAAAACCCAGTTTCCCTCATCTACTCTCCCACACAGACATAGTTACATACTTACATCATTCATTCTTGTATTTAGTTTTAAAACAGCAAAAGGGAAAGAGACTGCAGACTTTCTATGCAAACTCCTCCCATTGCACTGACCACACCCACATTAGCCCCTCCCATCGTTCAGACCCTACCTTAAGGGCTGAATTAGCTGTATTAGCCCCTCCCTACATTTCACCCAAACTGTAAATTGTTTGCATAAAACTAATACCGCCTAATTAATAATTGTTCTCCAACACTGTTAATTCCTTCCACAGCATGAGCAACACAAACCCATATTAGCCTAATAGTTAGAAACTCTCTTATTGATGGGAGGAAATCTTTCAACATCCCTTTCTTCTGTTTCTCATTTGTGGCAGTCATGTTTTAACTGTTTTCACTTGTGCATTAAACCTTTAGACTTTTATTCTGACGTTTAAACTGAAAATGAGAGATGCTCACAACCACTTGTGACAAACACATTTGTTAAGAAAAGTTTTCTTTGTCCTTTGTGTCATTACCTTTGACTTTTGTGCATCAGTATTCACGTGTCCCTGAACACTTGGTCATGATTGCATCTGATTTTGGAGGTCTGTGTAAATAACGTGCACATAAAACAGGCAGCGCACAGCAGAGTCTCATACAATCATGTACAGTATATGCTTAAAAACATTCTCGCACCTTTCAGGAGTTCTGCTAAGTCGATACAATCAGTTGTGTTGACAGTAACAGGGTGGTAACTGTATATGTGGTGACAGTGTGTGGGTATCAACCGGACCAGTTTGAGCAGAAATAAGATTCACTCCTGATGGTGGCAAGATTTCAACAGAATCCAGAAACTGCTGAACTACTGCTAAAAGGTTAATCTCATCTCTCTTATTCCCAGACTTTGTTTTGTTGTTGTGCTCCATTTGTGAACGGCAGATGCATTCATAAAATTATTTATTTTAAGTTTCTGTTTTCGTGACGATCAAAAGAAACCTGGAGAAATTCTTTACTAACTGTTTTGGTTTACATGTAAATAAATGATTTGTGTCGATAAATTGTTTAAATAAAATTGTTTCTGTTTCAAATACAATTTATTCTGTGTGGTGCATTTGACTGAAAAGCTGTCTGTGCTGTTTATTAAGTGTGTGTGACACCAGGGACCCCCAAATATGTAAAACCAGATGAATATGTCACACTATGTAGGGGCTTGCATTTACATGACTAGTTTTAACATGCTTTACTACATCATACAAATGTAATTATATAATAATACAATTATTTCACATGCCATTAAAACATGTTAGCACAACTGTTTAAACTTTTAATTGTTTAAAAACTAGCAAAAATCAGTAATTGGGTAATTAATGTTGATGAATATAAATGTAAGGATGAATGAAACTGTACAGGGATTCTCGCACAACTATTTAATGAATAGTTTTTAATTATAAAAACATTATTATTGTTACATAAACTTTACTCGCTCCTCCCTCCGCTCGGCGGCGCTGTGGCGGCGTCCCCGCGTTCCGGTGCGCGTGGCTCGCCGTTCGCGCATGCGCAGCGTGTTCCGGTCCTTCCGCGTGCGCCGTGGCGGAGACGCGAGCGTGTGATCATGTCTCTCTACAACTTTAAAAAGATTATGGTGGTTCCCACCGCCAAGGTGAGACGTTTACTGTGTTTCTGCTCACACACGGGGATTGAATCTTACGTGACGACCCTGTGAGGGTTCCGTGAATAACGGGACTGAGAGCACGTTTGTACGGCACACACGTGTGCTCGGTGGCCTTTAATTCTTAAGCTTTTCTTTAACGTGTTTCTGTCTTAAAACCCCCGTACTGGTGACATTGCATGCAGTTATTAATCTTATACGTGCCTCCTTATATGTGTCTATAAATGTACGTGAACGTAGACGTTGTGGTCTTTTAAATAAGGGTTAAGTTTTAATATAGACAAGCTTTGTGATCAATAATTGTGAATTCCTTGTAAACACAACACGATCTCACTTTTAGTTCATTTATATCCGTTACACGTGTGTTTATAACACAGATCTGCGCATATAGACGTTAAGATTATATTAGATTCAACTTTACTGTCATTGCACATGTGCAAGTACAGGGCAACGAAAAACTCACAACGTTCATATCATGAACTCTATACAATCTCTTTTTTCTCATGCAGGACTTCATAGATGTGACTTTATCCAAAACCCAACGAAAGACTCCCACTGTCATACACAAACATTATCAGATCCACCGAATCAGACATTTCTACATGCGCAAAGTAAAGTTTACCCAGCAGAGCTACCATGACCGACTGTCTCAGATTCTCACCGACTTCCCCAAACTGGATGTAAGTAGCCCACACGACACGGCTGGACCGACACACTGATGCTGTCTGATCATTCAGTGTGTGGTTGACAAACTCATTTCACTCTCACAGGACATCCATCCCTTCTACGCGGATCTGATGAACGTGCTGTATGATAAAGACCATTATAAACTGGCTTTGGGTCAGATCAACATTGCCAAAAACCTTATTGACAAGTGAGTCTGTTTTCCTTCATGCACTTTGTACTTTGTCAGCTTTCAGTTTCTGTAAATACTAAGACAGTTTTGTGGGAATGTGTGTATTTTAGCAGAACTGTTTAACCTGTGGGGTGTTTTTTGCGCAGTGTGGCCAAAGATTATGTGCGACTGATGAAATACGGCGACTCGCTGTATCGCTGCAAGCAGCTGAAACGGGCCGCGCTGGGTCGCATGTGCACCATTCTGAAGAGACAGAAGCAGAGCCTGGAGTATTTGGAACAAGGTGGGTGTGTTTACATGTCCCTCAGCCAATCAGAGATGGGATTGTACATGTGATAGATTGACAGAAGGCTCAGGTAGATTGTTTACCTGTACAGTCAAACTCTCACCTGTATAAATAAATTTTATCCGTTGTTTGTTTTCTCCCAGTGCGGCAGCATTTGTCCCGTTTACCCTCTATTGACCCAAACACCAGAACCCTCCTGCTGTGTGGTTACCCTAACGTTGGCAAGTCCAGCTTCATCAACAAGGTGTGTTGGTGTGTGTTCAGGTTTAACGTGACTTGTTTGCCCGTGCTGGTTTAATGTTAAGTGTTAATGTGTGTGTTCAGGTAACCCGTGCTGATGTGGAGGTCCAGCCATACGCCTTCACCACCAAATCTTTGTTTGTGGGTCACATGGATTACAGATACCTGCGCTGGCAGGTGAGTCCGTTTAACATTCCTGATGTGATTTAATATTATTCCCAATATTATACCATTTAAAAAGTTTGTCAATGCATCTTGAGACTTTCCAACAAATCAAATAGATTTATCCGAATGGAATAGTTGTGAAGCTCCTGTTGTGTGTGGGTGATAGTTGTGAAGCTCCTGTTGTGTGTGGGTGATAGTTGTGAAGCTCCTGTTGTGTGTGTGATAGTTGTGAAGCTCCTGTTGTCTGTGTGATAGTTGTGAAGCTCCTGTTGTCTGTGTGTGTTTGTAGGTTGTTGACACTCCTGGAATACTGGATCATCCTTTGGAAGAAAGGAACACTATAGAGATGCAGGCCATCACGGCGCTGGCTCACCTGCGGGCCGCTGTGCTTTACGTCATGGACCTGTCTGAGCAGTGTGGACACACGCTGGCCCAGCAGTTAGAGCTGTTCAACAACATACGACCTCTGTTTGCCAACAAGGTACTTGAATTTAACAGTATAGAGTTGAACAACATGTGGCCGTTGCGAGGCAGCAGTTAGTAACGGTTGTTTGCATGTGACGCAGCCTCTGATCGTGATGGCTAATAAATGCGACGTGAGGAAGATCAGTGAGCTTTCTGAAGAGAATCAGGTAAGTGTGATCAGGGTTTGTGTAAATACCTCATGCAAGCATGTAAAGTCATTTTTTGCAAAATTGCCACGTTTCCATTGGGTGTATTTTTAAATCTGAAACACTGCTTGTGTGGAGTGGCACTAAAACTGGTGTGTGTGTGTAGAAAATCATTGCAGATATCACTGCTGAGGGCATCACAGTGATTGAGACGAGTTCGCTGACTGAGGAGGGAGTGATGCAGGTGAAGACTGAGGTAAGACCAGCCGATCATCTGCCTTTAACACATTTCATTCACAGGCTGTTGGTGTCGTGGTGCAACAAGCAATGGAAGCTGAAGGTCTGATGCAGTATCACAGAAGTCCTTATTTCCTTTCTTCCAGGCATGTGATCAGCTCCTGGCTCACCGCGTGGACAACAAGATGAAGGGGAAGAAAGTCCATGATGTTCTGAACAGACTTCACCTGGCAATACCCAGCAAGAGAGATGAGAAGGTTCACACACAACCACAACATCAGTTTGCACACAAATGCATGTTTCATAGCTGATAGTAATGGGTTGTTGATCTGTTTCTGTGTTTCAGGAAAGACCCCCGTTTATTCCAGAGGGGGCACAGCTCCGTAAGCGGGCGATGGAGACGAACGCTCCCAAACGCAAGCTGGAGCGAGACCTGGAGATGGAGCTGGGAGATGATTATACATTAGATCTACAGAGTACGTGAAACACACACAGTGGTGGAAAGGGTTCACTGGGGGAACCAGTCTGATGACACTTTGTTTTTGTAATACATGCATGTTCTAGTCATGTCTAAAGAACGTGTGAATGTGTGTTTAGAATACTGGAATCTGATGAATCCTGAGGAAAAACATGACAAGGTTCCTGAGATTTGGGAGGGACACAACGTTGCCGATTACATCGACCCAGAGATCATGAAGGTACAAAACGCTTAAACTTCACTATCACATATTTTAGATGTTCTGTTTCTTCTCCAGGCGTTTCTTCTCTCCTAAAAGGTTTTCTGGAATGTTTTTTGTAACACCTGGGAATTTTTTTTTCCAGAGACTGGAGGATCTGGAGCGGGAAGAGGAACTGCGTGAGAAGGCCGGAGAGTACGACTCTGATGAAGAGAGTGAGGATGAGGAGATGAAGGAGATTCGGCAGTTGGCCAGTCAGATTCGAGAGAAGCGGAAACTGAAGATCCTGGAATCCAGAGAGAAAGACACGCAAGGACCTAGAATGCCTCGCACGGCCAAGAAGGTCTGTCTTGCTATTTTATTTAAAATAAAGCAAATAGTTTTATCCTCTATGACTCTGTTGTGATTTATAAAAAGCACTTTTTACTTTTAAAATGTTTCAGTTAATGTGTTAAATGCAAAGGAACATTTGTTGTTGAACTAACAAGTCCCAGATCAAACCTTATGGCTTCTTGCTAAAGAAACAAATGATTTGTTAACCAGCTGGTTAAAATGATTTGATTTAGTTGGTGTTTGTGGATTCAGGTGGAAAGAGCAACTCTGGAGAAGGAGATGGCTGATCTGGGTTTGGACATGACGGATAAGGATGATGTATGTACAAGCACCATTTTGGAAACCAAATTTTTGTGTTTTATTTGTGTGTTTATGTTCATTGAGCTTGATTGTGTTGCTCATTTGTCCTGTAGAGTCACTACGTCCGTAGGTCTCGCTCTCTGGTGCGGAAAAGAAAGAGAGAAGTGTCCGCCCCTCCGACATCACGCACCCGCAGTCAGAGTGCTTCAAGACCCCCAAGGGACCAATCAGGAGTCAGAGATGCCAAGGTGACCGCCCACAATTTCCTATAGTAGTTTCTACATTGACCATAAGTTTTTTTAAACCTTAAAGATGCATTAAAAATGAAGATTAAGAGAAAATATTGGTGTTATATAGCAGGTTAAGGAGAAAATTTGTTCTTGAAAGATCCTATTTGTAAGACCCAGCGTTTCTTCTCTTTTGCACAGATGTTGAAGAAGGTGAAGACCATGATGAAGAGCTCACAGAAGGGCATGAACAGGGAGGGCAGGAAAGGAGAGTCTGACCGACATGTGTTTGACCTCAAACCTAAACATCTCCTTGCTGGGAAGAGGAAATCCGGCAGCACCAGCCGCAGATAAAACGCATCTTTTCACCGTCTGTCTGTCTGACACAGCCGATCACAGCTTCCTTTATTATTAAATACTTATAATCTGTATTAGAATCGTTCTTTTGGATACTGGTGGTACCAGAAGAACAATTAGTTATTGAAACGTATGTAATCATTGTGTCACTGATGTCACGCCGGTGTAGTTGTGTGGGTTAAAAACTGATCTGAGTGCAGCTGTTTTGCAGCTGAAGTTTGTTTGCAGAGGGAGTTCAATAAACCATTTAATGTTATTTGTTTATGTGTGAAATCGATTCCTTAGTGCCTTTAGTGACAAGAATCTTGTTGCTTGTGTGCGTTAGAGATTTGCATGACTTTCTGCCATCCCAAATATGTTCGAAGTCGTAATGTTAATGTTATATACGCAGACTGCAAAAGGGTCATATCAGTAAAACATGGATGTTGTGGATGTTGACAGAAATCATACACTGCTAGATGGAAACCTGTGCAGTGTTTTTACGTTTAAAGACCCCTTTCTGAGACCATTGTGGAGTGAGAAAGGGATTTCAGTGCAAAACTATAACCCATAGACTGTGTATAGAGATTTGTGACGGTACATTGAAGAGTCACGCCGTAATGCTGACAGTTTCTTTGCAGTTGCATATAAAAATGACACTTAATGGCACAAAATTGACTTTTATTTTGACATCAGGGCGACGGAAACGACGTCAGCCTCCACTATAGCAACAGTCTCGACGCGTTTTAAACCCTTTCAGTCTTAAAACCAAAACAACACCGGGAGCGTCAACGCTTCGCACCCGTAACACCAACACAACGACCCGTCGGCTTCCTCTAACCCGCCCTCGCGCGCACAGTCGCCCGCGGACCTGCAGCCACCCGAGCGCGGAGGATGGCGAACTACCGGGCGTTTCACACCCAACTCGCGACCATCATGGAGACGCTGACGCGCGCGGCGGTGGCGGAGATCTGCGAGCTCGTGGACGACGGGTACGCCGTCCTACACATCGAGATCTCCCGCCACCAGAAGGAGAACGAGGAGCTCCGGCGGAAGCTGCAGCTCATCGAGTCCATCGTAGCGGCGCGGGGCTTCGGCGACGACGGCGCGCCGGCGCGAGAGGGTCGGTGCGACGGCGGCGCTCGCGATGCTCCGGGGGGCAGAAAAACATCCGGCGGAGAAGCAGCGAGTCGGGCGACCGCGGCGGAGGTGAGACTAGTAAACAAATGGTAATAAATAACGTGATATAAACAAGTTGTAATAATTGCAAAAGCACGTGGTGTTTATGGTTGACTGACGCTTTTACTGTCAGTGCCGTGAAACTCGCGAAGAAGATCCGATTCAAATGCGGATCAAGGAGGAAGGTTTGGATCAGACGCTCCTGGGAGGTGAGACTTGAGTTTTGTGTTTATTTGTTTATTGTGTTTATTACGTTTCTGTGTTTAATCAGTCAGAAACTTAATAAAAAAAGAAAATTTAATGACAGGTGTATAAAAACATGTTACAGCATAATAATCGCTTATGCTTTCAGAAAAATATGACTTTTGCATGCACTGACTTTATTTCTTAACAGATGAAGACGATGATGATGATGATGGCGAAAGCGTCTCTGCTGTGACTCACGACTCTCCTAAACCGGAGGTTTCTGAGATCCCGGGGCAGGACTGCCAGCCGCTCACACACTCCCCTGAGCGCGACACACACTGCCAGCCGCTCACACACTCCCCTGAGCACGACACACACTCTCACACACTAACGTTTGCAGACACACACTCGGGAGCAGATGAGTCCCAGCATTCCAGCATCGACTTGACGGTTTCCGATGATGCTTCCTTCTCCCTGTCGCAGACCCCGTCCGAGACGCGAGCCTCCCATCTTCATCGTGTGTTTCAGGACGACTTGTGTGCGAAGCCGGACCTGGACCCCGTGTCTGAGTGGGCCGCACACTCTGTCCATAACACGCTTGCACAGACCTCTCCACAGAGGGGCGGTGGGTCGGACGCTCTTGTATCCCATAATTCTCCTTTGTTTGCTGCACAGCGGCTGGTTGCCCTGGGTAATGTGTCAGGACTGGGTCTCTACGGCCGGCTGGGCACCTTGAGGGGAGGCGGAGCCAACAAGAGACACTTCATCTGCTCGATTTGTGGGAAGAGTTTCACCACGTCGCAGAGTTTGGACACACACATGCGCATTCACACCGGAGAGCGGCCCTATCGCTGCGAGCAGTGCGGCAAACGTTTCACTCAGTCCGGTCACCTCACTGCTCACCAGACGGTTCACACCGGAGAGCGGCCGTACGAATGCACGCGCTGCGGGAAACGCTTTGCAGGGAAGCAGTACCTGCGCATACACACCAAAAAACACCATCCAGACTCACAAACGCTCTCACATATACAAGCGCACACACAGCAGGAAACTCTACCCTGACTTTACGCTGCAACATGCAAATGTTGTGCAGGACACTGTGTTTGTTTACTAGTTCTTTCTTTCATCTTTATTTATTGAGTTGCTGACTGAAGTGTTGTGAAACGTACCAGACAAACACAAGAACTGATTGAGGTTCTAAACCCGTAAATGTAAACCAGTAAGTTTGGAACGACAGTGTGAGTCAAAATTGACATGAAGACCATAAAGACCCTGTTCACCTTCAACAAATACACGGCTACACATAAAGATGTACTTGATAATGTACAGAATAATGTGTGCTTATGTCAGTCATGAGTTTGTCACTAAATCTAAATTAGATTATAGATTCTACATTTACATGAACGCTAACTGGGTTTATCTGTTTAATTTAATAATAAACGTTTAAGAAAAAAAATCATTGCCTCTCAAAGTGTCTGTTTAACAAGCGTGTGATGTTTTATAAACTCTTCATTTGGAGACAAAACACATTTGTTTTAAACAATAATGTGACGTGATAAATGGTTTAATTGTAGTATTAATAACTTTACAGAACAGGTAGTTTTAGTTCTTTAATCTGATTGGATAAGGTGTATTTTAAGACTGTGTGAGTTTTGTGTTTATTTGTAAGTACTTAGCGTCCACAACTACAAATGTTGTGTTTAAAGTTTGTTTCTCAATTTTATTGAGAAAGGCCCACCATATTTAATACAACAACAACAACACATAGATTTTGTCATAATTGCACATTTTAATGTTAAGTGGAAAAGTACATTTTAAGGAACACAAAGAGGTGAGTTATTGACCACCGTACACACAAACCTAATCACACAAAAACACAACATATATGAGACTAAATATACATACAAATCCATTCAAAAATCCAAGAAAACCAAATTCATTAAAACCTCATTGACGGACAATATATATTTTAACAACGTGTAGGATGGTACATTAACAATTAAAATAATTCAGACCACATTATAGTTTTTTACACATATACACTACAACCATTACTGTACTATAATCTTTTATAATCTTATTTTAGTATTCATAAGTATTAGCATTTTGTTGATTTATAATTGTGCTTAAACATGATATTAAAATATGTGATTTGTGATATGTGAATAAGATTTTCATTTTATCTACACTTTTAGATCACATAGTTTCACTGATTCATAATAAACTGTAAACCCAGGATAGAGGTTCTGRGTGAATGTGGTCTGAACTCTGTGGATGAGGGTCATTGTGTCAGAGATGCTGTAGAAGGACAGAGTTCCTGCTCTGTGATCCACATACACTCCTATTCTAGAAGATCTGGACACTACAGGGAGTTCAGTCCTAATCTTATTGTGATAGAATGAGTAACTGGAGTCAGAGCAGTACAAACACCAGGACTGATCATTATATCCAAACCCACACTCATGACCTCGTCCCTTCCTGCTGATGCTCTTATATGACACTGATATTAACACCCCACCTCTCCTCTCAACCTCCCAGTAACAGCGTCCACACACACTCTCTCTACACAACACCTGAAACCAGTCATCAAATCTGTCTGGATGATCAGGATACAGCTGGACTG
>JBAJNP010010522.1:0-16277 GCA_036877545.1 Yasuhikotakia modesta
TCTCTCTCTCATGCCCTCTCTCTCTCTCGCCCTCTCTCTCTCACGCCCTTTCTCTCTCTCGCCTTCTCTCTCTCTCTCAACTTCCAAAATCAGACTCGTCCCGATCAAAATGTCCCAGTCCAAAGATTTAGCAATTCATTCCAACAGATAAAAATGTCAAAACTAAATCTGTATGCCTGAAATGGATTGAGCAATCGTAAGCAAATCACCGCAGCTGTTTCAGAACACGAATACCTCGCATCAAATAAATTATAAATTCTATCCTTCCTACCTTGTTACGTTCTGTCACATCTCCAGAATGACTAAATATTCCACCCGCGTGACCTCCTTCAGGTCGGTTAAGTGCCGACGGCAATCAGGGGCTGTCGAGAGCCGGGTATCTAATGATGAAACCTGTCTTCACATGTGTTGTTCAATTGACTAGCAGGAAAAATAGCTTTGATTGCAATGTATCAAAGAAGCAATTTAGTTAATTAGAAACTGTCCAGATCCATGGCAGCTATTACGGAATGCTGAAAATTCCATTCAGGAACATTTTGTGCAATTAACTTAGCAGCTCTCAGGCATTAACGCTTATGCTAATGAGTTTTTCTGAACAGGTGGTTTACTGAGCTAACAAGGTTTAAAGGAAGTCTAGGTTAAACTATTGGAAAGCCTTCAACTTTCCAGGTTTAAAGTTTACTTTCATTTTTCAGAACACATTTCTTTGTTTTATAAAAAACTAACGTAAACAGCCGCTGTATTTCTAGCTGTTTTGATACATGTTAAATCTTGGCAGATATCCTTTATTTAGGAATGTAAAATTAATGACAGGGTTGCTTTATTCCAAGGTCAAACAGATCTGATCAAATTTTAATGCCTTTATTGAACGTTTATGAGTGACCCTGGAAATTCTGACAGATCTGTGCTTCACAATCAACACAGACAGACGATTTATATACGACCCTGAACTGCCACAACATTGTAATGCATCTTTTGTCGATGTCATTAGATGTTTGATAATTTCGCAGGAATATTCATTATTAATACAGCATTTTAATACAGAATTTGACAGAAATATTTTAGCCAAAATAATGTTTAATAATTAATAATTCAATTTAAAGAAAAACAACATTGTTTATCAACTTTACACTTGATTTTAACACAAACTTGCACATAATTATAGGCAATTTAATTTTGTATATTTTTTAAATTAAAATGTTGAATTACATTACATAATTTTTAATATTTATTTGATTTTTTTTATTAAATAATGCAAAAATATTGAATAATATAAGTATTGTCACCATGGAAACATTTGAAACCCTTTTCACATCTGCAGTACACAAATGTGTGTGGCAACAGTGTGTAACACTGTATGCAGTGTAGCATGCTGTATAGTGTGCAAGTGTGTGTTGTGAATTGCAGTAAGCCATTGCCAGTGAAAAGCAATGGGTTGAATCACCATCTGTGTCTGTCCACAGACTGTTGCCACGGGGATAATGTTATTGTGTTTGTCTCTATAACATGCATGCAGATTAAAACGTTCTGTGCCACATCAATTACAGTCGCCTCCTTAAGCCTGAGACTAACTTTGTTTTGTGGCTCCAGTCTCCTTTCACCTGTATAAAAATCACAGTTAAAGAAAACACCGCAATGCACTGGTGAAATTGTGATAGGCTGATACAGTGCACAATTACATTTATTCATAAGCTTATATCATTGTGCGACATACATCTCATGAAAACATAACATGCATTACATTGCAACGGCAGGCCCATCACATTCAATGTGTCATATAAAGCGATGTGTTCATATAAACATATATTCCTGGTAATAAACAGTAAAAAGGAACCTTAAATTAAAATGACACAGTCGTTTTGCTTACACTGATGTATTTTTGCATGCTTGGATGTCGCACCCCCCTCCGTCTTTTCCACGATGGGCTCCTCAGACGCAAGCAGATTGTTTTTATTCTCCCTTGTATTTTGTTTATTTCTTCAAGGACAAAACGAGGAACCAAAGCGATTGATGCTTTCATTGGGAAGGCTGACAAACAACAGCCAAAGCTATTTTGTTTCTCAGCATTTTACTGCAATTGCTTCTTTAAACTGTTATTTTTAAATGCATGTTGTTGTTAATGAGGAACAAAATGCTTTTACGCTGGTACAGAAACGTTGACAGTTGATTATAGTTTGTTTTTACTGCATGTTATTTTTTAAGGTTTGTTCCTGCCTGCAGTTAGTTGCTTGGTGAAAAGCTGACAAACACATTATTAAATGAAACATGACATTGCAGACGTTACTGGCATGAAGGTTTTCAACAGAAAAAACTACAACTCAAAAAACTACAACTCCCATGCAATGCATGGTCTATCAATTACTACCAAAAGCCACTGTTTGAATCACAGTATGCGACCACCATGATTTTAATTGCTATTTCACCTTTTATATTTAGGTTTTGGGCAACTTATCAGGTTGATAAACAAAAAATAACACTGACAAACAGATATAGTAAGCAAAGGCATTGCTTTAAATAGCATTTCAAACAAACGTTTGCCTCTGAGCAGTTGAAACTGCTTAGAAAGATCTAGTTCCTGCTGTGGTTTCATGTTTTTATGTGTGTTTTTTTTCTTTTGTGCAATATGATCCTGGAAGGAAATACGTCTTATGATACAAACAATTTATATACATTCCTTTAGCCATTGTTCAATCCCAGTGAAATGTAACAGACAGCCACCGGACCGCAGTCCATCTGAGGTATAGTTTTCTTCGCTTCTGCTCCTCTGAAGTGAGTTCTCGCTCAACAGTGAAGAATCTTAATGAAAGCTTTGCGGAACTCGATGTTGAAGGTGGTGTAGATGATTGGATTGACGGCGCTGTTCACGTAGCCCAGCCACGTAAAGGCGGTGTAGAGTTCGGGAGGAACGTGGCAGTACGTGTTCACAATGTGTGTGATGAAGAACGGCAGCCAGCAGATGATGAACACACCTGAAAGCAATGTAGACAGAAGTGAAGCGGATCGGTTATCAAAACAAAACAGTGTGAGTTCTCTGAATCTCTTTGGCAGACTTTCAAGATAGACTATTCTGAAGGTAAAAACTGAATAAAAACAAATTAAAAAGTTTCATCCAGGAAACTTAAGAAATCTTTTAAAACTGAATAATGTTGAATTAGGTTGGTTGTGCTCCACAGAGCACATGTATTTACAAACTATACAGTGGGGCAAAAAACACATCCAATATCTATAAAATGCTGTGATGTGAAATGAATAAGAAAAATCTGAGCTTTTGCGCTCTTTTTATGACACTCAAATTAGCGAATCACATTAAGCGCATGATCTCCTCAGCACAAAAACTCAGATTTAATTGTTAACATTGAAGCACACAAACAAAGTGCTGCTGAAACCACCACAGATTTACAGCATTAACACTGTGTTGGAAGAAATCAACCAATCAGTGAAATGTCTACTTAAAGTTGCCCATTTTGCCTCCTAACTTCCTCCTACCTCATTAAACTGAGGTAAATGACATCACTTTTAACTGACACCTTAAACGCACTGTAAAAACATATACACTTACCAAGGACAATAGCTAACATCTGAGTAGCTTTCTTCTCCTTCTGCTGGGAGATTTTGCGTTTGTTGAGGGTCTTCACCGATGCCTGCGTTTTGCCATTGGGTGAGACCTGGATCTCAAACGCTTTGGTCACTTTTGTAATGTTGCTGGTGTTGCCGTTACGTTCTGGAATGACGCCAGCTTCGGGCGACAGAGGTGATCTGTCACTCTCTCTTAGGTTGGTGTTAACCAGCCTGCTGTGTTCCTGCATTGAGCCAGACTGATCCTGTTTCTTCTGTTTCTGAGAATTTAAATCAGTGATTTCATCCATTTGGATGTTGTCTTCATTGTTTACCACCTCCTTAATGAATATCTGCAGATAAAGAAAATGCAGTTCTGGCTAAATTTTAAGTATAGATTATAATGCATTTTGACAGGAACTTGACAGTTGTTTTGTGTTTGGTTTCAGTCAATATAACTTTGAGGGTAAGAGTAAAATGCATAGAAAATAAATTAACCCATAGGAACTCACAGTGACACAAATGCACACAAATTTTTGATTATCTAGAAATGCCTTTTTGAGGCATTATCCATCACAACATCCTCGTTCAGTCATGTGACTGTGTGTGTGTGTTTGTGTGTGTGTGTATCTGTGTGTTGTGTGTGTGTGTGGTTTCCAAAATGCCAACCAAGCAAACCACCATTTTGGAAATGTTGGTTTGGGCAACAAAAATGCTCACATTGTCACATGACTTGTTCATGAATTTTTTTTTAGTAAATGTCATTTAGGGACTTCCTGAGTTAAAAATGGGGATAATGCTGTAAAAAGACCTTTACAGACAATCAAAAGTGTTTGTGACACACTTGTGTCACCGTTAGTTTTTATGGGTTAACATTTCATAATATTTTCTGACACACTATCATTTCTCAAATGTCATCTATAGTCATAGCTACCTAACTAAAAACGCTGAGAACACTATTTAAAAAGCAGTGCTAAATCGGTCATACCACATTTTTGTTGTTGACCGGAAAATTCCCACCGGATTTGACGATCACAGTGCACAGTTTCACATCATCAGGGTGGGTGCATTTCTGAAAAGCACACAAGACACAGATCGGACCGCCGCGACAGATTCAGACCAGAAGCGATTATAATGTTTCATTGTTGTGGGGAATCTTGCAGCAAGAAAAAAGTCTTATTTTGTGCTAAGAAAGTCTGAAAATCTTCTCCACTCAGTGAAAGAATTTTCTATGGCTTTGTATTCTCGCTTTGAAAATCAGTTCTAATCTAAATCTGCACAAGTTGGACTTTTAAAAGCAAAACACTTGATGTGCAGTAAGAGTTGATAAAGAAGTTTTTAACTTAAATGAAAGCTTTCCTGAAATAAACATGATATTGATCTGAAGCTCTCTGTAGACAGTCATGACAGAAACCTCTGATAGCAGACGTGTTGTTTGTTTTGGCTGTCAGAACATAGCATCAGAGCTTCTTCACCACAAACGTCTCTCTATAATGCACTGATGCCCTTGCAGAGACTCTCAGTGAGTAGATAAGCTATCAGTTTCTTTAAATAATGGTATATTGAATTTATTCTGGTCCAGCATATGTTTCTGGTGAGGCCTGCATGTGTCTGCTGTTTAAAACAATGCGGCGACTGACTGTGTATAATAACAAAGCGACAGTCATTTCCTGCATGGTATGCATTGATCCGCTGTATGACTAGGGAATCAATACAGGAAAAAAGGTCATTTTAGTACAGTGTGATCACAGGGCTACTGGTTCTTATTCATTAAATGTAACATTAAAACATTAAACGCACTTACAGAGGGCATAGCAGTTGTATGCAGGCATAATCATTATTTTTAATGGGGATATTCTATAGATGTAATGGTTTTTAAACTGTACCCACTATATATTCTATTCCCCTACAGTAAGCCTATAGTATATATGATGTGCTATGCTATGTTTTGCTAGTCTGCTATACTATGCTATACTGCACTATACTATGCTATGCTGTGCTGTGCTGTGCTGTGCTGTGCTACACTACACTACACTATACTATACTATACTATACTATACTGTACCATACCATTCTTTAATATACCATAGAGTACTATACATTTAGTCCTCACAATATAGGGACCAGGTCAATATACAATATATAGTACATATACACATATCAAAATAAAGCAGCACCTTAATAGTGGAGCTCATGTCCACGTCTGTGACCGGGCAGGTGCGTTTGGTGTTCACCCGTTTCCGTCGCTTACGCAGCACAACATAGATCTGTACGTACACCAGCAGAGTAATGATGAAGGGAACATAGAAGGAAACAATGGAGGAGTAGACTACAAAGGCAGGGTTGGCAATCACACACAGGGCATCGTCATGTGTGGCTGAAATATAGAAGAAAGAGAACATTTAACTATATTAAAACTATTCAATTAAATTGTGCATGTATGAATGAATGCATGATGACACACATAATAATAATGACAATAAAAGTCAATTATTTTACAATTTCCAAATAACAACAACACAGTTGTTGGATTGCTAGCATTACCTAACATGTTGGCCAGTAAATATTTTAGGACATAGAGTTTCAGTTGGGAACCACTGATGTAGACTACAGGAAACAGTTCATCGATTTGCAGGTGTTAGTGTAGCTACAGTCTAAGCTCAAACGTCTGAATGTGGCACAGGACATTAAACTTGTATGTCAACAGAGCAGAAGCCCTGTGGAGTATAATACACAATTTCTCAGCAGTCACTTCCTGCCAGTAGAATCGGTTCCCTGACCCCCTCCTACACACAAAAGCATTCAGGCAGAGGAACGCTGATGAAATCACTCCTTCTGAAGTAACTTTTAAATGAATAGGTGACCTAATTCATTTTAGACAAACAACTTACTGACACCTATGAAAATTAAGCTTGGGTAACTGCAAGTTATGCAACGAACCATCATTTTCTTCAAGGACAAGTAAATCTTCTCACACATATTTTTTTGTAACATTTATCTTCAAGTTAACATTCACCCTGTAAAATATTCCAGCAAACTCATTGGTTTAGTGAGAAATTATGGCTAATACCCACCACTATTATTAAGTCCAAAGAGCAATGGACATGATATAGCAAACGACAGAATCCACACAACAGAGATCATAACCGTGACTCTCCGTTTGGAGCTGTAGCGTGTGTTGTACAACATTGGCATGGCCACAGCAGTGTACCTGTAGGAGGTAAGAGACAGAATGAATGTGTTTTATCTTTCATATCACATATGCAGCACATGCACTCTTACTAGTATCAGCTTATCTGCTTATAAGTATCAGGCGATGAGGTACGTTTAAGTTTATACAGCAGCCCATGCTGCATAGGGATGAAGGCTGTGTGAAAGATGTTTCTCGTTTTGAGCCAGACAACCAAATGACAACCAAATGACAACTAATGACATCACGGTCAGCATTAAACTGCTGCTGTAATTGCAGTAGAGAAACACCTACCTGTCAATACTGATGGCACACAGATTGAGGATGCTGGCTGTACACATCATCACATCCAGGGTGACAAAGATATCACAGTGAATTGTGCTGAACCGCCACTCTCCCACCACCTGGGAGTACAGACATAAATTTTAAAACCGTGCATCTAAATGCAAGCATTTCTATAGCATTCCGGTAAGCATTCCATAAATCCATCAATAACATTTTTGGATTCCATAAAAATCCATGGCAACAACTTTCTGCTATTTTAACTTGAAGTTCCAGGACTCGATCGGAGACCGTTTTAGCCGCATGGTGATAATGTTTTAACCAATAAACTATTGGCATTCTCTCTGGTTTATGTAACAGAGGAACGATATAGTATAGGTCAGCTGCATACAAAGTTTGCAGCTATAGAGTTGGCTGGCAGTTTTCTGAGCTGCCTCTGATTTATGTGTGTCCTCAGGCAGGCTGAGGGCCTCAGATACCTCTTCATAGGTTTGGTTCAGAGGCAGGGCTCTGCAGTTTGCACTGCTGTCATTGATTAAAGAATTATTTGACACTTCTAATGAAAGTAGCTGGGACTCAGTAATCAGTTCATCACCATATCCCCCAACTCACATTAAATGAGCTTCTCCGCTATGATTGTGAGACATAGTTGATGATGAAAACACTGTCCACAGAGAGAGAGAGTAAAAGGGGAGGGGCTACAACAAATGTGAGTGTGAGGAAAAATAGAGGCCTTTTTAAATTGCTTTGCATACTGAAGTTAATCTAAAGCAATTCATTTGATTGATAATGACTTGTAGTTAGCATAATTAGGTTACGTTCGTGAGTCATGCTTCAACATTTTCTAAATGTTTTCTAAATGTTTTCTTAATGTTTTTTGTAGTTGTTTACATAAAGAAAGCAGTCGTCTTCAGGAAAGACAGTTAGTACACGCCCATCAGTTCCAATAATGACATTAAGGACTTTTGCACCGTGCGAACAGCTATTTTTTTACATTTAGTAAATAAATAGACTCCTTCTTGGTGTGAGAAAATTACAGCTTTTCATTTCAGCCAAATCGCAGCAGTTCTCCTTATTGCCCCGGCAGCTCCGTTCGAGTGTAAAAAATAATTTAATCTAAATAAGTTATGACTTAAACTACAGACTGAGAATGCAGTCACTCATTGCTGACCTTTAGGGGAAAACATTGTGGATATTAAGAACTTAATTTAATATGGACTGATATACAGTAATAATAAAAATACAGTAAATTGGAGGTGCTCTGTTGTTTATAGCCCAGCTTGCATGACATTATTAACCTGGTTGCATTAATGTCAGTAAAACCAGAGACTGAAGGTACATTTCAGCCTATGGATTTTGCTTGCAATTTGATAGCTTTGGTAATTTATATGGGTCAATGACATACACAAGGGCGGCTTCTGTTATATAAATCATGGTTCAAAATAGCAAAATCTGTAGCTAGGATCAGATATTGCTAGAATTAGACTAGGGACAACTGCAAATTGATTGGCTACTGTTAAATGAGGTTTAACACGCCAGCGCCTGTAGCCCTTCCTAGTTAATTGTTGCACAGATTGACTGTTATGAGTTACCAAGCAGATGGCAAAAGAAATTATAGTCCAGTAATCTGAGAACAACCTAATTATCCGTCTTTGCACAAGTAACGTGAAACAAGCTTTCTGTTTAAAGTTAAAGAACCACAGAAGAACCTGAAGGAAAACTGGAGGAAGTTCTTGATAACACTATAGGACCTACCTCGAGATACACCACCCATGGCATCACAAGCGTCGCCACTAGCAGGTCAGCCACGGCCAGGCTGACGATCAGATAGTTAGTGGTCGTCTGCAGGGCTTTCTCCCTGGAGACGGCCATACACACCAACACGTTGCCAAAGACGATGACGAAAATGAGGAGCGTGAGCAGCATGGCGTAATAATTATACTGGTGCCTCCCCCCTTGTTCTGTTGCATTGAAGTCCTGGGATACATTCTCAAAGAAGCTCTCATTGTAGGCATACTGCGTGAAGACTTCCATCAGATGTAGATGGTTGAAGCCAAGCTGGGACCCTGGAACCCAAAAAAAATGTTATCTTTTTAACCTGCCTGTGGGCGTGTCTTATCTGGTGGATCATGTCCCACCATGTTTTGATCTGAAAAATCAATCTTCAATCGGACCACCTTGGAACGAGCGTTCACTAGAGCCGTGGCCTTGTGCTGGAGACACACTGCTTAAAGTCTATCTGTTATTTATGGGAGGTTGTTCACAGAGCCAACCTGAAAAGCTCCAATTTGAACTTTGGATGTGACTGGACTAACTAGGACAGAAGTCTCCTCCTTCCAGACTGCTCTTCCTTGTACCACGTCCAAGACAACAGACAGCTTATAAACGAGCAGATGTAACCAACAGCAATCTCAACAAAAGAGCTTGTAGTTCATGTCGTCTCTGCAAATTATGATAAAAAGTGAAACTGCCCAGTGAGCAGTTGCTATTCATTACATACTGTATACAAATGTATGCAGATATTTAGCAGATATTGCAAAATTTGACCGAGCTCTGCACAAGCTTTATTATAGACATAATGAGGAAATTTAAAAGAGCAAATTTGCATTGGAAGACAAATTCTAGGAATATAATCTAAATAATGTCAGATTCAGAACAGAGAACTGTTTTTTTATTGCATATGACTTGAGATTTTTCAGTTGTTTCTTATGGAAGAAACATTTTAAATAAGGCATATCATAAGTCTGCATTAAATATGTCCAGATGCGACAAACATTGCTTTCCCTGCAGCAATACAGTATTCCTTTTGAACTGTACATCACAGGACATCTTTATGCGATACAGTCTGACCTTACTGTATATTATCATGATGATTGTATAGAGATTGTCCACCATTTGTGAATCTTCTTTTATATGTAGGAATGTATTGATATTTTTTCGACACTGTTTTCACTGGTTTTATGTCAATTATAAGGATGAAAACAGGAACGTTTAAACCCTGTCACACTATAGACGTAACATCACACTGTTCTCAACGCACACCTATAGTAAAACACATTACAAGACAGAACTGCACGAAGCAATATGCCAACACTTAAAACATTCAATATAACTGTAAAAACGCAATCTGCACAAAACAACACCATCATCATAAGCGTGACCAACTCTTGTCTAAATGGACCACTACTAAACCGTATTGGTTTTTTCACATAATTGCCTCTTTAGTTGTGTTAGTGTCAGTTTCGATCATAAAACAGAGTTTAAACTGCATGCAGGAATGAAATCACCACCGAACTCCATAAGCATTTGCAGTCATACAGAGAAGCACTCGTTTCAATTGTGTTTTTGTTTGTTGGGTTCATAACTGGATGTTGAGGGACTATTTAGGATGTGCATTAACCTTAAGTGTAGCTAAGAAAGGTTCTTATTGCCCTCACTAGGGTCCAGGCTGCACTTACATGCTAGTTCCTTAAAAAACAATTGTTTTTACAGTTTATCTGTGTTTAATATAAAGGAAGAAGCAAACGTTGTTTGATTTAAAGTTCAGGTTCATGTTCAAGTTCACAAATCACTATTTATTGAGCAGGATCAGTTATAACATGTCAGGCCACGTTAGACGTTTTAACCTCATTTCCTCTTCATCACACATACACACACACACACACACACACACACACACACACACACACACACACACACACACACACACTGACACTCGTCTTGGTCAACCATGTAAAGTTTTTTCTTTAGTGTTTATTGGTAACTGTTAACTAAACAAACACTGAATTACCTTCCTTATGATCCATATGCAAGAATTACACTCGACAAACCATGAAACATAAAATGTATATAAGCTGTATAGAAACTGCAGGGCTTTACCTTCAAATAGCAACTTTCATCCAAAGAGCGAAACTATCCACTTTCTTTATATCTTACATCCACTCCTCTCCAGTCGACACACATGTCCATCCAGGAAAATGTAACTGTATTCCTCCTGTTTCTCAATTGCGTCTCCAAGGGTGGATACAATCACTGTACATCGGCAAACAAAGCAACTTCCACCATGACATTTCATTTTCCTAGAAGGTTATAATGTGAGATTTTTAAAGTACAGTTTGCAGGAACACGCGTGTCCAGTTCTGTCCAAAGCGGAGCGTGCAAAGCGCGTGAGCGCAGTACCCGAGCGCGCGCTTTACGCACGCCGTAACCTTCAGTATCAAGTGAGGATCCGTCCGAGTCTCCAGCGGAGATGGAGATGGAGAAGGTGGAAAAACGAGGCGGGGCTGTTACATAAACATCAGTTAGATAAAATACAAACGTTGCATCTTTAAACGAGATCCCATTTTCTTTTGGAAACTCCCAATCGACCCTGTATTCATTTTACATGGTCTGTCAGTAATTCATTCACCTACAGGCTGTAAACTGTAGCTCTAAATGTTTGTTGTCACACCTTCTCGTTTTTATAGTTTATTTACAGACACCAGAGTGTCAGAGGTTTTGCATAATTTAAGGGTGGAAAACTATTTTGAAAGCCAGTCTATGCAAAGAAATATTTTATCATTTGCTTACCCTGGTGTTATAGTTTGTTCTGTGAAACACAAAAGAGACATTATAAATGACAATGATAAATGCAACAGATTTTCATTAAGTAAATACACATTTAAGGAAAAAACATTTGTATTATTATTGCAGAGGAAAAACATACAGTCCTTTGAACACAAATGACCTTTTGAGGCAATTTGTCACAATTAAATCTCCCTTGTAGACAGAAACACTGGATCAGTAAAACAATTATAAAACACAAAACAACCTCTGAAAAAAACAAGAAATATGCACAGCAACAAACAAGTGACAACTTACCCTGACATCAGATACAAAAAATAATTGTTTTTCTGAGAACAGTTTATTCTTTCAGTTAAACTTTGAAATAAACCTTTGTTTAAAACTTCAAGACTTGCGATTGTGGTTTGATTCATTTATTGACCCAACAGCTACACAGCTACACAAATATAATGATTTTGGCCTTTTGGTTTGAAGAACGGAATAGAATTAAAGTGTTTTGGGCTGTGTTTCAAAGCAACAATCGTATCCACTCTTAGTGAAAACACACATTACTGAGACCTGCTGTAGCCCTTGTGATAAATTCCCCATGTGACATGATGTACAGCCACTCTTCCCTATGTAGATATATGTGTTTGCAGACGTACGTCTTTTTGGGCCTATAGTATTACACAGTGGGATTATATAAATAGCGGTTTAATGATCATTCTTTACTGTACTGTATGAATAAAGCACCAAATTGCTTGATCCTGATTCTTGCTCACAGCTGTTAGATGACATATTTCTGAAAAATAAGATTAGATGACGCATTACAACCAGATATGAGCAAATATCACCGCTACCTACAGTAGATTAGTTTTATGCCTTGTCTTGGAGGCAAGGATTGAATTAGATGCCCTCAAATGGACTTCAAGGCTCTGCGGCACAAAAACTCTCCCCTTCACAGACATGAGTGACAAGTAGATTTCAGAGTAAATGCAAGCGCATGAGCGTTGGACATGGTGGGTGCAGACAGAAATATGGATTTGGTTCTATTTGGTTCTATTTTTGGTTCCAAGAAGGAAAGGACTTAGTAGATAGTTTGGTAATACAGACAAATTTAGTCAAGACTACAGAATACTCTGCCTAAGACTATTGTTTTAAATACATATCAAGCTGGAAGCAAACAGATTAAAATCAGACATATAAATGCATGATTTTTTGCACTTTTTTACTTACAATAATTATGCAAACTATTTGTAGGAAGTTGCATTTAAAATCCATCATNATATATATATATATATATATATATATATTGTTTTGAATGAGCATAACACTTTTGCATGCTAGCTAGCAAATGTATAAGCGTTTGCTTAGACAGGGAAGGCGTGGCCAAATCAAACAACCCTGTCGCCTAGCAACAGGTGACAACACACCCTTAGATTTTAATTCCTTTTTTAAATACTATTGATAAGCACAGTTAGAAAATCACACTATGGTAACACACTATAGCAACAGTAAGTATATAACCAAAGTGCATATCGTAAACCATTTTCAAACAGCTTACCGCTTCTAACTAAGTTGAAAAGTTCTGATGGAAAGGCCTGGTGGAAAATACAGGAGTCAGCGTTCATTTGGCTCTGAACATTAAATGTGAAAGTGACTTTTGGCCTCTTGGCTGCCGACATGCGCTTTTATTCAGGTGAAGGAGAATCAGGCTATAAATCTGCCAGCGTTGAAGTAAATAGAGGGGGTGTAAAATGAAGAGCCTCCGTTTGAATGCATAAATTCATGGGGCAAATAAAGGGACGTTCGCTACCGGACCAGTGTCAGAGATTATCACATATATTGATAATAGTTTCATTAAAGGCGATAGATAACTGGTTACTTATAAACTACAAAGTTACTTATAAAATTAAGTAAATAATAGAGAAATAGTTCTTTTAAAAATAACCAGCCATTTATCATTTCGTCACCTTCTGTCTTTCTGAACCTGTCTGATGTTTATTCTGTGGGAAAGAGAAGATATTTATATGCAGTAAAAGTGAATGGTGACCATTTTAGCATTTCAGTGAAAAACCGTAACTATTAATACAACTTAAATTTCAGTTTGTGTCTTGCAGGCTCTGACATCAACCATCCATGTGAGGAAAAAACTACCTTTGAATATCGGTCCTTAAGTCCAGAACACCTTACAAATCGCTGCTTCTGGTGGTTGCTGTGATGTTGATGTACACGAGGAAGGTCAGATGAGTTTGCAGGTCTATCAAATAAGCATGTCATTTCAAAATCATTTTTAAAGGTCGGCTTGTTTAAAAAGTTTACAATGGATTATTTGCAGCATCACAAATCAGAAAATGGCATCTCACAGATGATAAATCACCATACAGAACAGAACTGCAAAACTTTCATAGACGGTGTCCTTTAAAGTAGTGAGGGACGGCCTTACATTAGCCATAATGACTTGCTGCCATGCCTCAGGATAATCCATTGCAGCCTGATGAGGAACATTTTAAGGGCTTTATTTGACCAATAAAACTTTATTTAAATGACTGATCCCAGGCTCCAACAAATCACAAGCTAGCGTGAGCCACAGGGCTACTAATATAACTCAGCCTGAGTGGCCCCTATTAACACCTGCTGATGAGGATGCCTATATAGAATGCAAAACAAATCCCACCACTTTCAAAGGTGGCTGAAATGTGATTTTATGCTGTGAATAAAATCACAGCGTGACGACGCTGTGATGGCTGGAGAAAGTGGGTTGAAAAACGGCAGGATACGAGTCTGGCTGCACCAAGCTGGAGTTCTCAGAAGAACAGATGGTGGACAAAAAAAAAGTTGTTTCTCTGACTCGCTGTGAGGATGTGAGGGTTCGACAATGGCACATCCACAACTTGACAGCAGTCTGTCTGACGAGTTAATGCGATGGACTTTTGTCCGAACATATCAGCACATCTTTGGAATAGGTGCACACAATTGCTTCCATCGGCTGTGTTTGAACACTCCTTGTTTATCTGTGAACTGAATTTTAAGGCTTTGTTATGCGGCCTAGTCAATTCTGTGGCAACCTTACACAAACTGAAGCTTTTATCCATATGACAATAAAAGTAAACACTTCTACAGTAAGAAATGAGGGCTGGTTAGATTTTACCTGCAGTTTAAAAACAACAACAAGATTTTAATCAATAAAATTAATCAATACCTAAAAAAAGGCTCATTATTCATTATTCAGCCCACTGTTATCATTTTCTCTCATCTCTCTCCACACAGCATTCATTTGCTAAGCATGTTTTTTTAAAGAGATCATTTTTAAAGAGTTTTAATAAGAGAACATCTGCCAGGCACAGCAGATCTTTCACATCACACTTAGATCTTTGACCCAGAACGTGGTGATCTGGCTGTGGTCGTGCATCTGCTTTTTAAGCTTGTTAAGCCGGGCTGTGCAGTCAAGGCTGTGGGCCTGCTGCTGCCAAATGATAAGAACTAGATAAAACCTCACAGAGGAAACTCTCCTGCGTCTCGTCCGTTCTCCTCTTCTCTGATATGCAAGAACGAATCTGAAATAGCATTATAAGCACAGAGCTGAGAGTGATTATTTTCCTTGTGTGTAACTGTTGAGTTGCCTGAGTGGAATTCCTAAAGAGCTGATATTTAAAATCATAGCACTGAGATGTTACATCACATGTATTGATGCAGCTGTGATTATCTACAGCCAATCACAGCCCTGCACATTTATCACAATGGCATTTTCCCTCATGTGACGTCGCTTAACTATTCAAGAGTTTTTTTATTTAACATTTTTTTTATATCAATCAAGTTTATCCTCAAAGTCTTGTTTGTCTGTTAAAAGAAGCCCATAATGTATGCAAATACAATGAGTGAAATGGAAACCTCAAATCTATAAGCTATGCAAATCATATCTCTGGATTTGACAATGTATCTGCTGTAGCCAAAAAACTCAAATCTCCTCAGTTATGCAAAATACCATCAACTTCAGGAACGTCGGTGCAACTTCACAATTGGCTGGTTCACTGTTCCCTCCACCGATTGGCTGTGGGTGACTGATGGGTGTTGTCATCAATTTGTTTAGCCAATCTGACTGACCGCTCTGTTGAGTAACGGTTTGAATTCATTGACTTATTCCTCTTTCTCTGCTTCCTACAGAGTGTTTAATGGCTTCTGTATCAGCAGGGGAAAGCACTTGGGATTTTTAAAGCCTCAGGTTCACGATACATCGCTCCAGTAGCTTTCCCACACCGTGCTGAGGTCTGGCAGGTGTGTTTACACATTCAGAGCGGATCAGTGGGATACTGGCAGACGGGAGCGAGAGGGCGCAGACCGGGAACGTCGTGACCTTCAGTGTTGTGAAAGCTGGGCGTGCGCGGCGCTTAACGTCTCTGTGTAATTGGGAGGCAGATGAAAGCGTTCTGTGCTGTGATTCATCAGCCGTGTTCATCAACTGCTGTTTGAGTTGAATCACAGTTTTCATAGTTCAATGAACCTGGTAATTATTGGATTGTGAAATGAACTGTTGTGGAGCAGGGCAGAAGCTCCAACACAGCTCCTAAGATTGTGTTAAACTCCTCTGGGAACATATTGGATATTCTGGAATGTTCTGTCATCTTTATGTAGATAATAGGGTTTGTGTGGGATCATATGGGAACTTTAAGTTAACTTTTCATTTGTCTGTGCAATCAATTATATATAT
>JBAJNP010010523.1:0-16275 GCA_036877545.1 Yasuhikotakia modesta
TGTGTCAAGCAGAAGTTTAAAGACCTTTTGATCAGGCCATTACTCCAAGTTTTGTGTAATTGCAGCCTTATGTAGCTGCCTTCAAATCAGCTGTCTCTCATCTCAACATTCTTCTCTTCTAATGACTTTTAAGTGTAAAATTGAGCTTCTTGAGGCCTTTAAATGCCTAACTCTTCAGACACACACTTTGATCTTCATTTCTGAAAAAATCAAACACTTAAGGAATGGTTTAAATGCAGGGAGAGGCCGTAACCAGGGTCTGTGACTGACAGCCAATAAATGAAATCAGACGAGAGCAACACAGATCCAACGAATGGCTTGACATTATCATTCTGGTAAATCTCTTGAAATTTTTAATAAAGTTACATGAATAAAGTTCACGCTTTGCTGCAAATTACATGTACAGGGATTGTGGGACCTCATCCTACTTGGAAGGTTTAGGGAAATGTTCATACAACCTAACATCATTGTCAATGAAAACCACTCGTAGCACAGCCTGGTTTATTATGTCATGCTTTTGACAGCATAAGAAATATAAGACAGGAGTGTTACTGATGCAGCTTCAGTCATTCTAGAGTTTCATTTGGACTGTCACACGGTTTTCCATCGCTAACCGCTTTGACTTGCAACTAGCACGTTGTGCAGCAGAAATGCGCTGAGAAAAGAGTCCCAGCAGGTGTGGACTTGTCCGTGCACAGCGACAAATGTTCCTGTCACACAAGTCACACCACCTGCTCACATTCCAGCACAGCCAGCGCAGTTTGAACACAGAGTTTATACTGTAGGGAAAAGTGTCTTTTTCTCTTTTTATTCTGTGGAAACACCACCTTTATAATGCATACGAAAACAATTTGACACACTAAAATTCTTAATTTTGGTCTTTATTAAAATCAGCATTATAATATTTTGCATATAAATACTTGGAATTGGAATATGCCATTTATTACGTTTAAAGCTGCTGGTAGATGTGACAACCAAGTACTTGTTGATTTTGCTTTGCAGTATCTTTCAAAACATTCATCTTTGCAGTATCTTAAGAAAACATCCTGCTGTATCTGTAGAGTAGATGTGGGTGTGTTACATTTCTGCCATCCTTCCCTGTGCTCACTCGCAGGGTGTTCCCTCCCTCTTTCCGCCACTTTAATGGAAGGTAGTGTAGTAATTACTTTGGTCATACTCCTCCGTTGCCCTCCATCCCTCTATTCCTGCATCTACTCCCACCGGGATGGGGATCCCTGTGCCATATGGTGCTGCGCTCCTCCCCTTCAACTGAGTCTGCACCTGCCCACCCTCACGCCTGCCAAACACACAACCTCATCCACCGCGCGCTTCCCACCAAAACTCCCACAGGCACAACTGATGCAAACAGTGTCTGTGAGTTTGTGTTTCTGTGTACAGGGTGAGAATCTGCAGGATCTGGCAACGCAATTTTATGTTAGTCACAGTGAACTAATATGGTGATATTTTATTTCTGTTTTTGTTGCTTATTGTATTTGACTTTGTTGCTTTGTACAATAATATTCTTAGCTTGTTTTGGATTTTGGTGGATGAGATTTTGGCTTGTTGTAATTTTACTTTGTTGGTTTGTATGATAATATTCTTAGCTTGTTTTAGATTGAATTTTGGTGGACAAGTGCGCAATGATCTAATGATATAGTCTCATTTTCTAGAAACATTGGTGAAAATTATAATTGTAAATTGTTAATTTTTGGCATTAGAATATTGTTGCCATATTGTAAGATAGTATTTATATAAATATCCATTTTTCTAACCCCTTCAGTTGTTTGATTACATTTTTGACATATAAATGGTCTCACAAAAAGATAAATTCCTATATTTAATGGCTAAATCAAAACGATGTGAAGAAACCCATAGTCGATCTTCGTGGGAGGTTAACCGCTTAACTGTATGAAGAGGCAGGGAGAGGCTGGTACTAGTTGTGTGTGCACAACACTGGAACATTACAGCAGCTGTCATATTAGAGAATTATCTGTTCTCTTTGGCAGGCAGTACTGTTCACATGTGATTTGCACTGTAGTCTCTCTCACTCATCTTTCTTGTGCTATTTTTCTGATTAAGATACACTGCTTGGCACAATGTAGTAACACCTCTTTTGAAACTTCTCAGAAAGACCTGTCATGAAGCATCTGAGGTGCAACAGCCCTGACTGCATGTTGCATCATACGGTTAAAGCTACAGTGTTTGGTTGCTGCCACACAAAGGTGATGCAAGCGTCCCAATGGCACCAGTAGAATCATCAACCTTCCAGAATCATAAACCCTGAAGTGTTGCCATAGTAACATGGCATGGGCACACAGTGGAGGAAAGGTTGGCTGGCGATTGGTCAAATCAGATCGGGAGGGTGGAAAAAGGAAATCTGTGTCAATAATTCAGTTACACTTGTCTTGTTAAATCAAAACTGCATATGATTCTAAAGATTTCAGTTTTTTTCAGACTGTAGCAAGCATCTTTATTTAGGGGAATACCAAACTCTGCTTGGTAACCACAATAGATACCAAGAGGTAAAGGAATGTTGCCCTGCCTGTTGTGACTGATCTTACAGCGTCATTGCATTTAAAACATCACTGGATAGGGGCCAACATCAGAGACATCACATTGAGACATCGCTTAAAATTATCTTTTAAAATTACTGTGTAACTTCAGAGAAAGTGTGGCTGAAGCATTTTCCTTGATAAATAAATCTGCTTTGATAATCTGCTTCTGATTATTGGTAAATACTATTATGTTGTTTTGTTTAGCTTTGTTGTGTTTCGCATTCCATCTATTCAAATGCGAAAACCATTTAAATCTGAGGTGAGTTCCTTAAAAGAATATCCTTGCTGGTTTATTATAGGTAATTTGTTATGTGTTTGTGTGTTTAATTACTCTGATAATACAGTATGAGGAAGATAAATAAAAAAATGATTAGAAGATTTAATACACTGTTTTTATTTCTAGCTTAGTAAATAATTAATTTTAAAAGCCTTTAATGCTCCTTTTGCATAAAGTTGGCTTGGTAATAATACAACACAAGACAAATACATTTGTTTAAAAATCACTTCAACAAAAATCAGCAACACAAACAGATAGTGAGAGACACCCATTGTTTCCAGACACACTAGTTCCATTATCCTAGATGCTAATGCAACATTGACCCATTCATGTGGGTCTCCATCTTATCAGCTGATTGGTGCTCTGAAATGGCGATATGCTAATATTGAGGCCACCGTGCAACGAGAGACTCTTGCAGTGCATATGAATGATGTCTTTTGGTATGTGGATTCAATAATGCTTTCACTGTAGTGGCTTTCCCAGGGGACCCATTGGACATTGAGCAGTGAGGTTGGCCAATAGCGTGTCAGAAGGAGGCTCAGAGGGTCAGGATGAGCAAATCAGTTCTGTTAATGTGTCTAGTGCTATTTTAAAATCTCTGAGGAGTTCTGCAGAGGTTTCAGTGTAGCTGTTTAATGGCTCCTGGAAGCATAAATGCAGTAGCGCTTGTGAATTTACACAATGCATGACGCTATCTTGGAGTTGCATTGTGTGAAATCATATTTATTTGATCTGATAAGAGGGTACAAGTGGAGGTGATGTTGTCAGTTGAAGTGCTTGTTTTGTTAGAGATCGTTCTTATAAAATATGAGCTCATGGTGTAATGAGATATTAGCCAAGAGAGACCAGGGGGTTTAAGTTTGGCTGTACTGACCTACCCTGAGGTAAAATGGAGACACAACATGATTGTGCATGAGTAAGAAGGCACCTATACAGTGTATGAAAACCACCCATTCTCTTAAACAGGAAGTGTCTGTCAGGCTGAAATTCCGAAATGGTCAAATGGTTTCTCAAATGCAAACATCACCTATTCATCTTTCAGACGGGCGGACAATGTTTTCACACAATCCAGACACAAAAGATTGTTACGGCTGGAGCGCTGCATTAACGCACACGCTTGTGCACAAAACCTGTTATTATTTTTGAACACAGATATGTTACTGTAAAGACCCACAGGACTGTTGAGTCGTCTGGGGAGGTTATTGAAAATGAGAACCACTCAGTGGTAGGACAGACCTAATTTTCCAGTTCCCAAAATGAGGCTGATAGACCTGAGTAACCCCCTTAGTGCTATTTCAGGGATGGAGAAGTAGGTTAGGATAAAGGCATGGCAACAGAGGCTGGCCGCCCTATATACTGTAACTGAGAAGAGAAGGAGAGGTGAGAGGAAAGGCAACAGGAAGTAGGAAAGCTTGATGTCTCTAAAGTGGGAATTCATTAGGAATGAACTGTGGCCCCTGATCATTCTGTTTGTTTGCACAAGCTGTCTGTCACTCGATTCACTGAAGGAATTATGCAGATCTGTGCACAGCACAATTCCACATCTTGAGGATCAGTTCTGAGTGTTAACATGATCTGGCTTATTATACTTGGACTGCACAGCTTTGCTCCCCATTGTGATGCGGATACCAGAACCACTCTTTAAAGACGCTAAAAATGAGCTTTATTTAAAAGTATAATGATGTTCTCAATCACTTGCTATGGTCAATAGAACATGTACTTTCTATTTCTATTTACTGCCTGACTCTTAGCAGTGTTAAATTCATAATGTTAGTTGCACCAGGCAAGTTTTGTGAGTAAACGGCTTTAATGAGATGTTTTGAGTAAATAAATCATAATGTGATTTCAATACATAAAGTGTATCACAATTTTATTGTTTTCAGCACTTAGTTATGCTGGATTATACATGGTTATAAAATAAAATGCAGGTTTTTGAACATATCTAATGCAACTGTGTATGTAAATGTATTGTGTGTGTGTGTGTATGCAGTAGGTCAATGTATGTAGTAAAACATACATTCCCATATACTGTGTAATGCTACTCTCTGCAATGAGAGAATGTTTCCTTTCTGCTCTGTGCCTTACAGTTTTTACCCTCTTTCTGTGCATTCTATCAAACCACCAGTAAATTACACCACTGTTGCCCTTTCTGCTGTTTTGTTTCTTTTCCTCATCCTCGTTTTGTTTTTCTCAGCTGCTCAGCTTGGGGTGATTCTTCATGAGGTGTCACAAGAATCAATATAACAACATCTCAACTCTCTCATCTGAGTTTCTCTCTGTTTTCCCACAGTGAGAAAAACCTTCAAGTGCACAGAGGCAGAGTGAGAGCTGACCACAAATATGCATGCCTGTTTACAGCGGGCTCCTGACCGGCGGGTCCGTAGGGTTCCCGCTGGCCTGCACTGCAGGCGAGGGCTGCTTGTTCCACCGGCCTGTTAACCGCAGCACAGCCAGTAAAAACACAGCACAGATGTCAGAGAACTGGGAGTGTGTTTAAACGGGCATTTGTGGGTGTTGGTGTTTCAGAATTCTCTTTACTCTTCTGTACCAGCATTTCCTTATTGCTGCCTCGCCCAGCCAGCACAGCTTATTGGTGGATTGTGCTGATTCTAGTTCTGAAGACCAAGAGTGGTTTTGAGGTGTGTGTGCGTGTGTGCGTGTGTGCACTAGAAACTTAAATCTGACTTTGAGACAGAATGATGGCACGGTTTTAGAATGTGAAGTGTGTTTGTGTTACAGTGTTTGTGTGTTTGTGCAGGCCTGTCCGATTTAGATCTATGAATATTCAATCACGCACACACACAGAAAATGTATTCAGTAGCCCCAGATATATCCGCTCCCCGTGTACCAAAATACTTTGCCTGGAAGAGTGCAAATAAGGAGAATGTGTTTGCAGGACTTTTACTCATAAGGCAGCTAGTCTAGGCCACATCACCTGCTTGTAAATATTGCATATAAACAAAAGGAAAGGTGCTATGCAAGAACAGCACATACTGTACCATAGGGCATAAATAATTCATTAGTGAATTATGCTCTGAAGTGTGAGACACTGTGCTGGATGTATAGCTGTGCTGTTATCAGAAAGCACTGGTGCACAGCCTAGATTTCCCCTCAGATACTTACGGTCAGTGTTGCTAGGGTACGTATGGTCCTTTAATTGTATGCTGTGGTTGTATAGGAGACATATAGATATATTTGTGACACTTAGACTGTAAGACACCTCATTAGACAGTGAAAGAAAAAGACAGTGGTGCTTAAATTTAAACCTATCCTACATAAATCCTGTCAGGCTATGGCACAGAGACACGGCTGTGCAGGTATGCTAAATATTTATAGTAGTGCTGAAGTGTGCAGTTGTATAGTGCCCTGTATAGTGGACGTATCAAACACACCCACACATTCACAGAGGCATTAATTAAATGAGATACTGACCACATTGAGCAGAGCTGTGGATCACATTAACAGGATAGAAAGCAGTACACCGGGCCACTGACAGACAGAGAAATGCAATTACAGCTGCCCTTACGCTAGCACTAACAACCGGACAGCCTGTTCTGATGCTAACCTTGACATCCATCCTGTTGCTTCTGTGCTACTGTTAACAGCCACCCAGAAGCTTTACTGTACATATGTCCCCTTGTCCCCTTAGACACTCAGGTTAACATCTGTTTGTTAGCGTTCATGCTACTGCAACACTAATCCCAACATTAACGTTCAAACGTCATTTGATGACGTACAAAACATTAACCGGTTTATGTTCCATTGACCATCAATAGAAGAGAATTATTTGTAATCCTGATGCTTTGCTTGGATTTTTTTTACATAATACAGAAGGGGATTATTGTAATTACAGGGGCTTTTTGTTTTTGTGTTTAATGAGATTTTCAGCTTTTTCACTCGCTGTACTTCCTAACTTGCCTCCTTCTCTTTGTTCTCTAACAGCTGTGTACAAGTGGGATGGTCTTACCCAGGGGGGTCAACAATACCTGATTCTGAGATTAATTAGTTCTGAATAAAAGTGCTAAAATGCTTCATTAGCTCTTTTAATTACTGCCTTTCCCGTTCAAACCCACTGCAAGCTCCAGTAGAGCCTCATTAATTAGCCAATATCCCTGTTACAAAGACGCTGAGATAATAACCCTTTTCTAAACCTGTGTAAAAATTAAGATGTTGCCTTTGCACAACATTGTCCACAGTTAATTTTTTGTTGAAAGTCTGTGTCCATTAACTATGACTTTGGTTACAAATTAAATGTTCTGGCATTTAAAAAAGCAGTTTTCTGGGAAACAAGTTATTGCTTTTTTTATAGCTCCTGGAGAATGTTAGTGAAGTTCAGTTTTCTTAGATTTTAACAGATAGTAAAAGTAGGTTTAACATTTATGCCTATTGAATAGCTCAGATAATTTAATAAAAATATTAAATAAATAATAAATTAATACATAATTCGTTCATAAAATCTCTAATTTTGGGTGCAGACATTGGCAATGTAAAAGGACAGCATAAATAAATACTGAAGGCAAACAATGAGGAGCGGGAAAAATGTCTGTGCTAAATTGGAATGGGTGCTTATGGCTGAGAAAGCGTGGCTGAGGGCTGGTCCTTCAAGCTCAATTTAGCATTAAGCTGTAGCCATACTGGTCTGTCTGAAGATCTGTGAGCTAAAACTGACAGCTAAGGGAGAGATGGAGGATTGTACTGTGTGATAACACATTCACTGACTCTGTCATCTTTTACTCAGGAGTCCCCAATTTAGGTCAGTCAGTTTGGTCAGTCAAGATTGTCAGTCATTTGAGTAAAAACCACACAACTGTTCCACAGTCTGCTCTTCTGATTTATGATGTACAGAGCAGTACATCTATACTTATGATGTACCGCTAAGCTAAAAAAAATATATGTGAGATTTACTGCATGCTAAGAATTCTTTATCCAGCTTAGGACCAAAGGATCAAATTCTTTGAGAGAGGTTTCTTTCAGGAGTCTTCTTTCAGAGGGGATGGGACATTGGTGACCCCAGAGGACCACTAAAGTGCTATATAACTGGAAACATGTCATTGCTCTTTGCTCAGTATAGATTAGTTTTGCTGTCTGAGCTCTCAGTGGACTCCTACACTGAGACCTTGCTTTCCACCTAGTGCAACCCTAGAGTTAATTTGTGTGGTACAACACACTGTAATAAAAAATACTATCAAATCCCACATGATTCTCTAGCCCACGTGTCAGCAATCAGTAGTAGAGTCAGTACAGATGGACGCATAGATCTCAAAGTACCACAACTTTGAGTTTCTTGAAATTAATATCTTTATGAATACATGAGAACCACATGTGGCTTAAATTCAGAGGCTCCTATATTCTACATAATTGACTGCAACCTCTATTTCATCCAATCAATACACAGACACGCCCACCCAAGCACAGATGTCCCAATCTCTTTTTTCCAAGCTCATTAGACATCTATTTTCTTTCTACACAAAGCACTATTTTCATCTATCTACCCAGAATTCTTATCAAGAACATCTGAGACTCGCCAGGACCACAATCTCTCTCTTTCACCTTCATGAATTAGAGATTAATCTCATTTTTTGCTGGTCTAGTTGAATGCAGAACAGTGCAAGACAATCTCGAGAGATGGTTTCGATTCATTTTTGTGAAAAAGGCAAATGAAAAATGATCAATGCGCAGCCAGACAAATCCTGATGAAACAGTGGTGGAACATTCCAGAACAACAGCATAGAGGGTGAAGGATTTTTGCCTGTTTGTGTTGAGATGTTTGTGAGGCACTCAGTATTGATTCTGTATTGATAAAAAGCCTTTTTTTGGTGTGGGTTGAGAATAACAGCTAACTATAGATCAGAGGTAAATTTACTGTGGGAAACCAAACAATCACATCACTGGAATTCCTTCTGCCTCCACATTCCACAGCAGAGAGGTGGAGTCTGACACACACACCTCACATATACACACACAGGTATTAGAGGTGACAATTATAATGTTTTGGTGTGGCCGAGGAACTCTATTGTAAGTAACCTGGAAAGAATGCACAATTATTCTTAAAGAAAGACAAAGTATTTGTCACATAGCGAGGGATGGACTCATGCAACATCCAGAAATATGTCAGCCTGAACTAATGTCAGCTGTAATGACCTAAATCTATATATAAGATTATATATGCAGTTTTGTGTGTTTGTGTGTGCGTGTGTGTGTGTGTGTGTGTGTGAGAGAGAGAGAGAGAGAGAGAGAGAGAGAGAGAGAGAGAAAAAACCCACCTGTTTACCCACAGACACTGACTGTATTGCACACACACAAACAAAGGCTCTTGTACACAGATGTTTGGAGATGTGTGAGATAAACAGGTTACATAATAACTGCACTGATTATTTACTCAGTCACTTTTGAATCCAGGGAAAGATGTCATAGTTTCCTCCTTAATAAAGACTTCGTAAACACAGACATACAGTAAAGTCCAGTTTAAATATTTGCCCTGGCCATATGGAGCACTCTCAGAGGCTATGTAAAGACACAGCTGAACTTGACTAGAGTGATTTTGTCCACTGAACTTTCTTGATTTGTACGAAATATTTACAGAGGAAACAAGAAGGCTTATGTTAAAAAAATCTTAGGTAATTAATTAAAATAAATATTTTTCACTTGCCATGTAACTAAATGTGCTGCTCAAATACATGCAACCTATATATTTGTTAATATTTGTTAAAAAATGTGCATTCCAACTGTGAACCATAATTTAATATATGACATTGTAGGTTTAGCATGTCACTCCTGATTGGCTGTCTTTCATTGTATTTTTTATAATTCTTTCCCTTCTGGGTTGAGTGTTATAGGTAGAATTTTAATGTGATTTGACCCTGAGAAGACATGATGGTTCTAAAATGCAACATCATACATCAGTAGTTCAAAACGCTCATACAGCCCTGAGCTTTGTTTGACCTGCTGTAGGCAGAGGTCAGGCATGAAAAGATCTCCCACACTGATATTCATAAGTGCTGTGAGGATGGACCTGATCAAATGTTCTCTAACATAACTAAGACTTTAAGTGCACAGGTGTGCTGCCCCTCGGGCACCCCTCCCCCTGGCTCCGCCCTATTTTACCCTGTCTGTCAGATGCTCTGCCTTTAATCCCTTAGGTACACTATCAGAAAGACACATTGAAGAATCATTGTGAATCCTTTTTAAACAGACAAACATCCTCACCTACTCTCACTCACACACACACACTGTATCTGTTTGGACATGCTATGAGCTACAACTGGGCCACCAATTATATTAACAGGGTCAATGCGCTCTAAACAAGCACGGCAGCCATCACTCTGGTGGAAAAACAATAACAATTCGCCTTGTTTGGTTCATCCACGCTACATTAAATGAACATCAGATGGGGCAAAATAGCAACCCAATTGTCTGTTAAAATAAACCAGACAAATCACATTCTCAAAGGCAGTTACCAAACACGACTGCGTTTATTGTGTTTATTTTAAGATGCTGGACTGTTAAGTCGTCGGCCACTGCAGCCAATACGGTCCCTCTCCAGAGAAAGATGAGAATTTCTCCCACTGCGTCTATATATATTTAAACACTGACCTTATTGTTGAGGTCAGATAGGTGGTCATGGTTGTGTTCTCTTGATAAGGAAACAGCTGAGGCAGATGAATGAAAATAAACGATCAGGAAGGTTGGAAGGTTCCTCTCTCACTTTTTTGCCCAGTTTTTGGGGTTAAGCCCAGGCTTAAGTCATGCTCTCTGTAGGGAAGCAGTGGATGTCACAGAAACGGCTTGAGTAATTGATGCCACGACTATGTGAATAGCACAGTGTCAAAATGGGGGAGAAGATGTGCTGCTTAAATATCTGGCCTATCATACCACTGGCAGTTCATACATCAGCTACATTAATGAAGAGATGGATATATCTTCATAAAAGAGAAATGTTTAAGTTTGTATTTGCTCAATTAAAAGCACACACCCCAAGCACTAAAGTACACCAATTGTTTTTCCTAATGCACATTGTTCTGCCCAGTTATGGGGGATATTTCATCAATACCCTCCAGCATTCAGAGCTCAACTTGTAATTGTCCTTTAATGCAAGTTTAATGCATTTACATTTTGACTTTAAGAGAGGCATTAGTTGTAAAACACAATGGCTTTATAGCTGTTTCTATAAGGAACAATTATTGTTGCATATGGGAATAAGTGAGAAATAGAACCCATTTGTTCTGCATGAGGGTTTTAACAGGAGTAAAGCAAGCTTACAAACTCAATTACTGAGAGGGTTTTCCATTACTTTCATGTGTTTGTTGTTTAGAGTATCATGAAAAAGTAGAGGAGACACATCAGCCAAACCTAAGATGAAGATAGTTGTTTTGACAATATTTTTGAAGAAGACCTGCAAATATGTGTTAATTTTCTCTGGGCATTGTTGATTTTCGCTAAGCTGCAAAACATTGTGGCCTAATTGTTAGAAAGCTGGACTTGCAGGTTTGATTCCCACTGCTGGCAGGAAACAACTGAAGTGCCCTTGAGCAAGACACCTTTACCCTAGTTTCCCCTGGTTCTGGAGCGCTGCCCACTGCTCCAGGTGTGTGTGTCCCCTGTTTGTTAGCAGTAACAATAGATGTAGCTAATGCATTTGGTGGTGCCATTACTGTCCCATGTGCTACGTGCTGTTGGTGCTGACCTCGCACTGTACGACACACTGTGGTGCTGCTGATAGCCCTTATCACACCTTCAGCCCACACTGCAAGGGGCACAACTGGAAATGAGAGTGTGTGTGCGTGCGTGTGCGCGTGTGTGAGTGTGCGTGTACATGTGTGTGCATTTGTGTGTGACTTTGTATGTGTGCATTTGTGTGTGTGTGTGCCTCAGTGCTGGAGAGTGTGTCTAAGCAGAACTAAAGCTGAGCCAGCTACACTGGACCATCTAGTGTGAAAGAGCAATGCAGCAAAATATACAGTACTGTAAAATCCAATTACTCATAAACTGTGTATCTAAAGCTGCAGACATGCCCATTTTCCCCCAGGGAACCTTTTGGGTTGCTGGATTACCATTGCACTTAATTAAGCACTTGTCTGAGATTAAACAACCTCATACCTCAGATGCCTTTAGAAGAAAACACTAAAGCTTTAGTGCCTGTTTATAATCCCGATTACCAGTCAAACTGCCTTCATTACTGCAGGCGTCAGGCCGTCAACAGAGGAAACAGAGGATCTTAGTTCAAATAATGTTAAGTGGCATCCATCTGTACATCCCTGTGGTATTCTCTAAGTTTCCTAATCCCTGATTTAACTATAATCTGTTGTTTGAACTCAGATGTCTGCTGAGGGACCCTTGCCAGCTAGCCTCCCCTGAATCTGAGCCATCATAGCCAGCCACAAATTTAATCAAACTAAATGGTTCACAACCTCAGTCTCATCAATCTGATCATGCAGTCCCACTAAAGGCTGTATGGAGACAAATATAGTGGCTTTACTTGGCCAATAGCAGAAGAGGGTAAAATATGCACCTCAGTATGATCGTAAACAAGGAGGAAGGCATTCATTGGACTCATGAGGAAGTTATAGCATCAATGCTCAGTCAGGTCACCAAATACACATAAGATCTGCATCATTGTGACCATGTTACACACACACTTAACCACATATTCTTAGGTATAAAAAAATCATATTTGACACAAGTAATAAACAAGAGCTGTTTTCCCCACACACATTCTCACACTCATATATTAAGATCTAGTTCTTTTCCACCTCATGCTTTCCCGCTGTTTTGTGCTTCCTCTTTAGGGATTGGTTACCCCTCCTTCATTTTAAAAATCGCTCACCCACCAGCTTTGTTTTGCCAGAAAGAACGGCCAAATTAGAGCCTTAGTGTTCTCTTCCACAACCACGGATGTCAATCAATTAAACGCAAGTCTGACAAGGCCAAAATGACACCCTGGAAATGAAACACTTTCTTCCTTCTGTGTTCAAGAATAAACTTTTCATACTGTTTTGTCTGGCAGTGTCAAGACGTTGATGCTAGGGGATTTTAAGATAACCACAGCCTGCAAGGGAAGGTAAAAAGTTGAACTCGCAAGTTGGCGGATATGACTGAAATGGTAAAAAAACTTTCTAAATGAAGTGCTTTCACAAATCCTGTCTTGTATAGACTTTGTAGTGAAAGTGATGTTTTTGTCAGGTAAGGTAACCCATTTATGCAATATTGTAGCTATAAAAATTATTGACAGAGTATGAAATGTATAGAAATATGCAGTGGGTGTCCATTTTCATTTTATTTGTGTATGAGTGTATGTATGAAAGAGCGTATTGTGCTGCTAAAAGAGCGGTTTGGTGTTGCTGTATTACATAAAACCACAGTGGTCACAATGATGACTTCATCATGGCATGCCTGACAACATTTGATCAATTTCCAGGCAATTTCTCATCCTTTTCACTGCTTCACTGCAAACCATAAGACATCGTGGCATCAGAAATTACCTCTAAATTATAACTAACCCCCCTTTTAGCCATAACGCAACCTCACACACACAATCTTACATGACCACACACAAGCTGTTTTTCTTCCTCCCTCACACAAACACAGCACTGCTGAGATTCATTATCCTGATGCCTGTGTCAGTCTGACTGCGGTAGAAATGTGAGCAGTAATAGTGAGGATGTCTCTCTCTCACTACCACTGCAGGATGGCTGCGTCAGCCCTATTCTTTCCTTTTCACCCACGAAGGGGGCTTCTTACTCATAGACCCTTCCCATATATAATGCATGAGGTAAACAGGACCCTCTACACTCATGCAATCTGCTACTGCATCGTACAGACAAACACTTTTACAAACCTCCTCTACAGAGAATTGACCATTTTGGCTGCAATCTCCCAGCAGCTCCATCACACTGATTTTTCACATCTTATTCACAACTTCTGTTTCTGCATTTGTAAGTAGCCTAATGGTTAAGATTCAAGCAAACTGCATTTAAACCCACGTCGGATTCCCGGACTTTGCTGGGTAACTGCAGCCATCCATTACAATGAACGGCTACGTGTAGCGGCGGGTTTAAACATCTCGCGCTGTCGGACTGTCTGTGTGGCGCGCGCTGCTGGGAACGCGCTGTACAGAGCGCGGGCACTGCTGAGTCAAATAAGAGCATGGATCTCACATTTGGACAGTGTTTAAATAAGAAGCATTATCAGCTTACAAGATGTCTTTTTCTCCTAATTGTTTATAATGTCTGGCGTCTTTGACAGTTTTGATGCACTATATTGTGTGGTATTAGCCTTCATGTAAATACAGGCTATAGAAATATATTCCGTACTCTGTGATGTACCAGGACAGTATTGCGCTGACAGTTTGTAAATCTCATATGTCCTGAACCCATAGCCAACAGTTGCTTTGTTCCCGTTCTCTAATTGCTTATCATTAGTTATTCATGAAAATTGCCAGACTCGGGCCGTTCCGGGGCAAATACCAGCTGACATGTCATCTCAGATCACCACTGCATTATTCTTCATTTGACTTGAAGAACCCGCCCAACAAACGAAATAATCCGCACTTCTGCGGGATGCTGAGTTCAGCGCGATAAAACAGAGTTGATAAAATCTTCTTGTTTCTATGGAAACCGTGGCTGCGCTCTGATTCAGTTCTCTGCCCTTATTCCTGAATAACTTGGATCCCAAGCGCATCTTATGTGTAGTGCTAGAAAGCTGCTACTAAAGTTACCAATAATAAAACATTAAATATAAGATGCGTCCCTTGAGATGTAGGCTCTAAATTACTCAGGACTGATATCCTCGGGTAGCGCAAAAACCCAAGTGCTTTATATTGGGTCTGTAAATGTGTCACAGCCTCCTGTACTCGAGTTCATAACATTAGCATCATCAGATTGATAAATAAGTTACCGCAAGCATCAATGTAGTGAGTTTCACTCATACTGTAAACTGCAGTGATGTTATGATACTGTAAGGGTGATTTAATAAGATAAATCACACTTATGGTACTATGCAATTGTTTTGTGGAACTGCTTCTATGTGCACATTGTTATTACATGTGTAATGTGTAAAATGTGTAACTTGAATTCACTGTAAGTCGCTTTGGATAAAAGCGTCTGCCAAATGCATACATGTAAATGTAAATATTAATAATTAATTTTCTCTAGTTTGAAAAATAAAGCAGCTTCTTACGACTAAACTGGCAGATCAGCTGGTATGTGTCAAAAATGGTCGTTTTGTTTCGATGTCAGACATAAGGGTCGGATTGGTTTGATCTGAGATCTCTGTTGTAATCGATATCATGTTAGAAATCTGTGGACCCTCGTTACCGTATATAGTTTGATTGAATCACATTTCCTATCACCCAAAAGACATCGATCTCTAAACCTATTCAATTGATCTCAGCACGTATGCCGAGAGATACACAAATGATCACTTGACTTCTGTCAATTATTATGTGATTTTCCTGACAGAAGAATTCAACGGAAACCCCTTTGTAAGGAAACATTAACAGACATTGACACTGTTATGCTCTTCAAGCCTTGTAATAAAACGAAACTTGAAAACACTGATCTTACCTGCTACGGTGTATCTGTCCATGTAATTTAGCACGTTTCCAAAACTCAGAATCCCGGCGGCAACCAACGGAGACCGGCATCGGAGTAATGCGGCACGAAATTTCTCTCCAGATTTGCAAGGATGCAGGTCCGGACTGGATTTAAGTGTCGGACTCATGCTTCCCGACAGCGTGTGCACCTCATCCGAACTGCTGCACCCCTCGATCTCACATCCATCGCTTTCCACACACATCTTCTGGCACGACAGATCCAGCGCAAAACGATGCAACGATTTCTGAACACAGATACAAGACGGTTCGGACGGTAAGTGCAGCACCTCTTGACGGACTTTAAAACACGTGTTAGTCGCCGAAGAGAAAAAACAGGGATTTGGTTATTGCTCGTTGAGCTGGGTTCATGTCTCTACAGTGACAGGACTCTGAGCTCGGGGAGCGCTTTTCTTTCACTCCGTGTAGTGTGAGGAGGCGTGGCGGTGTGCGGTAAGCCACGCCTCTCAGCGATGAAGGGTTTAGTAGGACTGCGGGGATTTGAAAAAGGATTGCAAATGTCTCTGAAATTTTGCCGGTGACAAGACTCACCCAAGGCTATTGGGCGAAAGGGTGCTTTGTCTGTGATGTTTTTGCTTTAAGGGAGAGTTTAGTGTACCCGGAGCGCATGCTGTCGAGTCAGTTCAACGCTGCTGTAAAGGTGTGAATAAAGAGCCATCGGGGTAAATGTTACGCATAGATTTTTTTAGATAGATCTAAATAAAATCTCAATTGTAGTATGCTTAAAAACATGTTAATATGAACCCAATAACAACGATTAGTTCAGTGTGTGACGCTACCCAACAATTATCCTTATGTCTGTTATACTGTTTATTATTGCAGGCACTGTATTACTA